>JAJJMA010079634.1:0-10316 GCA_023529015.1 Papaver nudicaule
AGGAGAAGGGAGGATTACGAGGATGGCAACCCTCTCCAAGACAATCACCCCCAAATACATCACCAAATTTCTTGCAGAACTCGGGATCAAGTGGGTAATGCGTGGGATCCGAAGCATGAGATTTAAAGAGAGAAGAAACCTCCTTGGCAAAATCACAGGGATTATGATTCTCCTGAAGCACCTCCCTGAATCTCTTGGCAGTATATGGCTGAATATGCTTACCAGCAAAACTGGGAGCAGGTGAGAACTTCGAGCTGTGAGGGAGACTAAGGATTACAATTCAGTAGCCTCAACAACTTTCCCCTTTAGAGGAAGCAAAAGGTCAACAAGAGGGGTAGCTTTTATCGAAGAAGGTTCGGCTGGCACTTCGACGGAGGCAATGGTCGAAGCAGGAACGGTAGCAATATCAGAGGCAGTTGACATAGAAGCTGAGGCAGAAGCAGTAGAAGCCGAGGCAGGTGCACTCGATACAACATTACACGAGGCAGAGGCAGTGGTAGCCACCTTCTCGGAAACATTGTTAGATTTCGACACATTGATAACCTTCGAAATCAGTAGCTTATCTTCGAAAATCGCTTTTAAACTATCCCCTAGGGGTTTCATAACCAACTTATCCTTCTTCACTAAAACCGCCTTGGATGGTTTCCCATCGGTACCCTTCTTTGAAACCTTACGAAATTTGATAGGGCTTTTCTTAACACCAAATTGGTAACTCATCGAAGCGTCCTTTATACTTAAAGCTTTAACCACGATAGCTTTGCTCTATAGGAAAAGATCCGTTTTTCTCAGGAAATAAACAGAGGCAAGTATTAATACTCCAAATAACACATTTCAATCAGTTAGTGTTTGTTACCTGATCCATAGTCTCCTCTCCTGTGCGGGCGCGCTTCAAATCTCTTGGAACATCTTCAGAAGTATCTTTCCTCTTCCGCAAAGCCTTGCGAGACTACTCCTTCCCCTTATTAGAAAAATGAACTGTGAAGAGTTGTTGAGTTGAGAATTGATGGCCCTCTTCGAAGTCCGCTCGAAGAAAAAAGTAGCCTGAATCCTTCCAGACTCGAAGGATAGGACCAGTAAGCAACACAGGTTCCGAATACCAATCCTCGTCAACCGAATAATCAGGAAATTAAGGGATTATGTTCTTTATTCCCTTCACAGGTCTAAAGCGAACTCCCCAAGGAGCAGCTTCGTTATCAAGAGTTAGATAAGGCTCGAAATGCACAAAAAAATTGGCAGCAGTAAAATAGTACTTTGCCACTGAACCAGCTTCGGAATTGTCCTCGGAGCCCGAAACCCATCTATTGATCAATTAAATCGAACTACAGGTAAGCTTCATTACCCCTCGAGGACCTGACAGAGAGCAAAGGATTTCAAGAAGTAAGAGGTTAGAGGGTCGATACAATGGTGGAATCAACCCGATGAAAATCTGATGAGATGTAACTAACAACCTATCCTCGCCACACTGGTATTCTTCGACTAGTTCTGGAGTCATCCGGTCGTCGGGAGAGTTGATGGACTTTATGTCAAAAGAATCAGATTTAAAACCTAAATTCTTCATTTTGGAGATAAGAGTATCGATTTTAGAAGGGGAAGCCATAAGAAAGAAGAGAAGGAAGTAAGAAGGAGTAAAGCATGAATATGCTCGGAACTGGAAGTTGCAGTGGCGGAGGGATTGAAAACCTAACAGGTGACAGAGTAGGGAAAAGACTTACCTTTAGAGATTGATAGATAAAATAAAGCAAGGGGCATCTAAGAATTTTGGTTGGAAAGATCTAGATCAAAAGAAAAATTCTGGAGTTTTCGGAAGAAGAAAGAAGTCGGAGCTGAGGAAGATGAATACGAAAAGGCTAAAGTTTTTTAGAGGGAGAAAACAAAACTTAAATAGTGAAGAGGGGAACCGGCGCTACAGGTTGGAAGGTCAAAAGGTAGCTAAAATCTCGGGAACATGCAGAACGTGTCACGAAAACGTCACTTCAAATAGGTAGTAGGGCACGTGTCACGAAGTCGATATCGAAGCGAAAATTTCCTTCCCGAGCATCTTCGATACTAGGAAAGGAAAGAGGCAAACTGTAGGGGTACAAAACTATCGATACTCATGTCAACCTCCTAATGAAGAAACACCTAAAAGAAAGCCTAAGATCGAAGCACCGAATAACTTCGAAGGAAGGAATACATCGAAGGTCTGAAAGACAACGAGGAACATAACACCTTCGAAGGAACAAGCGCTCCGAAGATCGAGGGACATCAAAATAGCATTCAAACCTCGAAGACATTCCGAGGGCCACCGACTTACTCGACAAACACTGACACCACCACGATTGCGTATTTTGTCTTATTAGCTGTAATCCACTCGTAGTTCGGTCTACAAAAGGCGAGCTCGGTCTCCATTGTAAGGGTTGGATTTTTTGATAAGTCTTCGGACGTTTGAGTGGGATTAGGTTAGTATCAATCTCCTCAGGTCTTAAAGCACAACATCGATGCAATTGTAATCAGAGAAATGCTTTGCTTAATAAATGCTTTAATCTTCATCCTGTCTTCGAATATGTTTAAGTCTATCTCGATATTGTTCTTATCTTATCTCGTTATCATGTGCGGCATTAGAATAACTCTCCAAATCAGTAAATACATGTTGTAATCTAATGGCTGTTAGGTATAATGTCTCTAAGTAGATTTTATATCAACACATGTACTTTGTCGGGTAAGCCGAATACCCGTATTCGGCCAAATTTTGTTAGATCCTATTTGATCCGAATACCCTATTCGACTCAATTTTGTTATGTCCTATTTGAGCCGAATTCTCAATTGTGTAATGTTGTATATAATTGTGTGTTTAATGTTGAATTTTCAACAAGTATGAGACGATTTTGTGTGTTAATGTTGAATTTATAACAAGTATGAGCCGAATGTTGTCATGTGAGTTAGTTGTAAGTAAAGGTAAGAAAAAGAGTATGGAAGTTTCTCCGATTAATACTACGACACCCAATCCTCGTTTTGGTCGAAGTAAATATTTGGGGGCAGAGAAAGGGGAAAAAAAGAAGGCTACCCTTATTATCCGTGAACCAAGTCCGGAGAGACAAGAAGAAGAAGATAATAAAGATAATGATGACGAAGAAGATAATAAAGATAATGATGACGAAGAAGATAATAAAGATAATGATGACGAAGAAGAAAATCAAGAAGAACCGCAACAACAAAGGAAATAAAAGCCCCTTGCTGCACCTCGTAAGCATGTTGTCCATGTTCCTCCAAAATCAAAGTCATTACCTAGCATGAGGGACGGGCTTCCCCATGGTCTTCCACGTGATGGCGGTAGGATTTTTTTTTGATACCCTGAGTTATGGGATACGAAGATATATGGGACCAAGGTATGTGTATAGAGAATCAGTGGTCAGTTAATTTCTTTAGTTTTTGATTCACGGTTATTGGGCCTAATCAACTGAAGTTGTGTTATAGGATACCTTTAATGCAGTCCGCTAATTGAGACACCAAAGACCGCTCAAATGGGATATTGAGCTTGAGATGACAGATGTAAAGGCTATGAACAAAGGTCCGGTTTATACAGGCAATCCACTATAAGATGTCAGAGTATGATATGGTCACATGTTCAGCCATTGTCGAGAGATTCTAACCCAAGACGTACGCATTTCATTTCCCATTCGGTGAGGTTGGGATCACTGATGATGCTCTAAATGTCATACAAGGCCATAGAGTCAAAGGTAAATTGGTGGATGAAGGTTTCTATGAGATGGATTGCTCAGAGCTTTATAGATTGACTATGAGTTTCCTTGGTTGGACTGAAAAGAAGATTGTGCTTAAGTTTTATAGAGCCGCAATACATATTGAAGAAGAAGATTTGGATGGCATAAACAAACCAAGAAAGATTAGATTTATCAAGTTGGAGAATTTAAAGGATTGCTTTCATAAAATCAAGGACCTATAAAAAGTCTCAAATGACCGAATGAAGCAAACTGCAACAACATATATGTTGTACACTCTTGGCACCATCATTTTACCCAACTACACCGGAAACAATGTGAGTGCGCAGTATCTTTAATTATTGGAGAATCTTGACGGCCTTCATGAGTACACGCGGGGACCCATTTTACTTGGTCACCTTCTCGAAAAACTTGTTGTTGCCTCTAGGCTTGATCCTAGAAACCTTGGAGGCAATTTCAACTTACTTCAGGTAAATCTCGACCAAAAACCAAAAGTTTCAAAAAAAAAATTGTGAACACAATGTATAACTCGGCTCAACCCCCGAGGGTGTTTTTGAGCCGAATCTGACATTTTTTTTTTAAAAAAAAGTTGAATTCGGCTCAATTCCTGAGTGTTTTTTTTAGCCAAATATGCCACTGATATTGTTTTGTAAAGTTTTTTTTTTCTCTCTTTTTCTTTGTATGAAGGCCTAGATTTATGATCATCTTCCTACATTAAACTTGGCCCCGAAAGTAGATGACGGTTCATGGACCAATAGTATGCCTATTACGGTGATATACAATTTCACCGACAACAAGGCGAGGGCTAAAGACAAGGCGTTGATCAGTTTGAGAAGGAGGTTAGACGCATTGTCGGTTAAAGACTTTGAGTTTACCCCATATAACAATGAAGATGAAGTGGACAATATTGTAGATGTTAAAAAAATGGAAGAGGAATAAAAATGTAAAATGTCCTTCTGTCATACCTTGCCAAGAGGCGATGGTCTACTTAGAGCGACTTCTATAGTGTTTCATAATACAACATGCTCCCTATAAGTTCTATCTTATAGCTCCCCGGGTGGAGAGAATAATATTGTAGTGCGATACTAAATAGTCCACCAACTCGTAATACCACCAATTTACTTCATGCCGACATCGCTTCAAATTCTTCGACATCAAAACTAAATTGCTCAATGGTACTATGGTGGAGAATTGATAGAGTTGCACCCTCTCGGGTTTCCTCCTCAATATTTAAAGACCTCAGGCCCTCGCCTAATCTCGGTCAAGATGGAGGCACACCCTCTCGGGATTCCGCTTCAAAGACGACTCAGCACCTGAGTCTTACCTCAGATTCATCATGTTTCTAGATCCGTCCAGAACTCTCTGAGAGTTATACAATGGCTTAAACACACCTAAGAAAACCATAGCCTAACTATACAATGGCTTAACTTGTCATGGATAAACATGCCATGGCCTGAAGCATATCTTAGCCCAAACACACCGCGGCCTAAGATGACATGACCAAGTACGCCACAAAGGATGTCATAGGCCAAAATGTCCATGGCACCACAAGCTGTGGCACCACAAAAAAGTTCATGGCGCCATGAGCATGGCGGCATAAAAGAAAATCAAAACCGTGGCCAAGTATGGCCACGGTCACACACAACACCATGGACAGAAAGGCCATGGCCAAGAATATCAATGTTGGCCAAAATGGCCACTCGTGGCGCCACAAGTCATGGCGCCACAAAACTGTGGCCACGATGCCACAAAATACACCAAAAGGCCGTGGACAAGACCACGACCATACAAAATAACATGGCCAGATAAGTCATGGCCACCTACACGGCCAAAGTGGCCAGCACCACAAGCCACGATGCCATGACCACGGCGCCATGACCACGTCGCCATGAAAGGAAACCAATTGGCAACGACCACACGGAATAACATGGCAAGAAAGACCATGGCCACATAGCCACAGTGGCCACTCGTGGCGCCACAAAACTGTGGCCACAAAGCCATGGCGCCATGAGTGTGGCGCCACACAATTCTTCAAGCCCTCTGGGGCCACACACATCATATCAACGCTAATTTCACTTGGCATACTAAGATTCTATGGCCCAGGGCGCCACTACACGGGAATTCGTAGCATAGCACTACTGAAAAGAGTACAAATCTTGTTGCTTCATCACCATGTAGTTAGTCCAAACCCTAACTAAGTTAGTATCAACTAGGCCACCAAGATGTAAATCAGCACCAAGAGTGTGATGAAACCAATTGTGCCACACTCATGGCCACAAAACATTATTACGGCCTAATATAGTATAATCATGCAACATCAGCATTTTTGCACGAGGTATCAAAACATCACACGAGGGCATAAATTTAGGGGTATTGGTCTGGCGGTCTACGGCAGTTAGAAAGAAATTGATGGAGATGATGAACAGTTACGAAAGATGGGGCTGATCGGACATGTTCTACACGACTCTGGCGGTTACAGAACGAACCCATGTTCTTCACTTGTCTACTCTTCCACGACTTCCACCTTCTATGTCGAGAGATCAGGGTGAGTTTAACACTATAAATAGAGGCTTCCTCTATCTTTCAAGACAGAGAACACTTGAAAACACCAGAACCTCAGAGAAAACAATCCCGAGTATTCAATACACTTCTAGCCTTGAGATTTCCAGAAATACCTATGACGGAGATCCTGAACTTTCACACCCAGCAACACACATCCTCAACCTGATCTCAAATTTCTTTCACTGTTTCCCTCCCTAGATCAACCTTTATCCCCTCTGTGACCGAAAAAAGACTTGAACGGACATTGACTTGGTTTATGCTAGTCTTGTTCGATTTTGATCTCGAGCACTACAAAAGTACTCATTTGCAGTACAATGTTTTTCAGGATATTTGGCGACCACATTGGGAGATCAATCTCTCGGTCCCAGAAGATTTTTTCAAAGATGGTTGAACTTAGGTCAGGATCAGACACCAAGAATCCTAATTCTTCAACTGACGGTGTTGCAACTTCCAATGCAGCACCTACCAATCCACCCACATCCAGCGTCGTGCATAACGTCCAGACCATCCACGCCTACCGCTCCAACTACTGTCTTAGCAACCCCTATCACACCCATCGCCACGCCTACCGCTCCAACTACTTTTGGCGCTACCTCTGTAACTCATGTTGTTCTAGCGGCTCCTGTCATCCCAACGCCTTCTGCAGCTCCAACCAACACCCCTAGCAACAACCCTTCTCCTTCGAACAAGACCACTGCTGTCACTGGAAAAGGGAAAGAAGTACCGAAAATATTAACCATGGAATCACGTTATTTAGATTCACTAATCTCTTGAATGATGAAGCCGGATGCCTTCGTTTGATTTTCAGTCTTCTTCAACTCTTCAAATAGTGATTATAAATCCTACCAAAATCTTCCACAACCTAAAGCTAACTCAATGATGACCTTACCTAATGTGTGTTGTAGCGGGCGAGTTTTGATCACTAAAGTTGACAATTTAGCTTGACATACCAACACTTAGTGAGATTGACCGAGCCATATTCTAACAACGGGAGGTACCGGAGTTACCGGGGCACCGAGTGGCGGCGCTGATGCAAAAGAAGTAGAACCGGGTCCAGAGGGGCCAACAAAAGGTGATTCAAAGGGGGATCCTCCTTGTGAGGATGAGTACGGGGAACTTTCAGGAATTTGGTGGAAACCTTCTAACAACTCTGGGTTGAACTTGGGCAACACTTGAATCTAGTCTCAAAGTAGAAACTTTTACCAGTTTTGTGCTGCCAGTCAGACCGACACCTAAATTCTATGTCAGATTATGACTCACCATTTTGCCTATTTCGAGTGGCTTGAGTGAGTGCATTAACATATTGCACAACCTCAGTAGAAATGATGCCGAAGCGATCAGACATGCCTCCAACATTACGGTTGAGTGGATTACCAGTTTCTTCCCGAAATTTGTCAAAAATATTCCCCAAAGGGTTGAGTGCTTTGGTGTATACCCAGAACCGAATCCTGAGTAAAAAATAATGTAACAACGGCAAAAAATTTCATCTTCATAAACAGAAAATTTTGGACCTCTACATTTGTTGTTGCGCTTTTCTTTCCTTTGCCTTTTTTTTTTCTTCTGAGTTTGAGGCTGAGAGTTTTTGTGAGTAACAATTCCATGTTGGGATTCTTGACTCCATGTTCCAAATCAGGGAGTGATCACTCCATATCGGGGGTCTTGACTAGTCACTCCAAATCGGGGATCCTATTTTTAAAAAAAAGTTGTGTTAAAAACTGAGAGAGCTAGATTGAGGTGGTGCAAAGAAAATTTGAGCAAAGAAATACTATGAGAGATTGTCTGGAGGAAGGTGTGAGTTGAAATGGTGGTAAAAATTCTCAATTTATAGAGGTGTGAAATTCTGGACGTTGGATGCATTTATGACAAGAGAGAGAGAGAGAGTTTCCCTAGATCGAGATTCTTATTTTCGATCTCGGAATAAACATTTTCAACGTCGAAAATGTTTATCCCGGTCGAAAATGAGGATTTCGACCGAGAGATCTCTTCCACCCGACAAACATGCATTTCAACCAATTTGCCTGGTGACTTTTGTTGTTTGCCTGCTCCATAGTCAGCAAAAACAGGCAGATTGAGTGTTTTGTCAAATGCATAGGAATATAGACATCAATAGAAGATCTTTTATTTCTATAGACACAATGCATTACCTTGTTACGTGCACAACAAACATTGCAGTAGGTAGTAACACCATTACAGACCTCTGTGAATAGAAACATAACCGACAACAGTACAGCAGCAGAGATGTCTGCTTATAAATGAAACAGACTAACAACCAGACAGGCTGTCGTATACAGAGGGGAACACGTGTAGACAGATAACATAAAAGAATAAAAGATAAAGGCAGACAGATATAATACTAAGAACTGTCCAACTTAGTGATGATAGCCTTATCGCTACTACCCCCCCTCGAGCACAAGAGGTCTGGAGAAGACAACTTGAGCTTGTCACGCAGTAATTGAAATCTTGGTCCATGAAAACCTTTGGTAAAAATATCTGCAGTTTGATCCTGAGTATTGATGTAACTGACCTGAAGATTTTTGTGTTTAACCAACTCCCTCACATAATGAAAATCAACCCGTAAACTTTTCATCTTAGTGCTCATAACTGGATTGGCAGCAAGATGCAGAGCACTTACATTGTCACAGAGATTTGTGGTGGATCAGATAGAAAAAAATGCAGATCCTTAAGCAATTGACAAATCCAAAACATTTCAGCAGCTGCAATAGCTAGAGCCCTGTATTCAGATTCTGTAGAAGACCTTGAAACTGTAGCTTGCTTTTTAGCTGACCAGGAGACAGGATTAGATCCAAAGAATATAATGAAACCACCAATAGATCTGCTATCAGAGATATCTCCAGCACAATCAGCATCTGAAAATCCCTTAAGAATCATGTCACCTTTACTGAATTGTAAACCAAAGTCAACTGTACCCTTGACATAACGTAGGATTCTCTTTGCAGTAGCCATGTGAGTTTCAGAAGGAGTTGCCATGTCCTGACAAACTTGACTGACAGCAAAAGCCAGGTCAGGTCTGGTCCAAGTTAAGTAATGCAGAGCTCCCACAATAGATCTGTAGTCAGATGCATCTTGAAGAAGATTTTGATCTGTTGGAAGCAATGGAGAATGAGCCACAGAGGGAGTAGAGCATGGTTTGCAGCCAATCTTAAGCAAATCAAGAGCATATTTTGACTGAGAGAGAAAAATTCCCTTTGCAGTGTAGATGACTTCCAGTGCTAAGAAGAAGTGCAGTTTTCCAAGATCTTTGACAGGAAAGTGTTGTCCAAGTTCAACTATCAGAGAAGCAATGTAGCTTGAATCAGTTCCAGTGACAATGATGTCATCAACATACACCATCATAATTGTCAGTCTTGTATCAATTTTTCTGAACAAATAGTGAGTTATCAGCTTGAGAATCAACAAATCCAAGACTGAGAAGCACATCTTCCAGTTTGCCATACCAAGCTCTTAGGGCTTGTTTTAAGCCATAGATAGACTTGTGAACTTTACAAACCCAATCAGGGTGATCAGGATCTACAAATCCTGGTGGCTGCATCATGTAGACTTCTTCCTCTAAGTCACCATGGAGAAAAGCATTAGATACATCCAGTTGAGATAATGTCCAATTGAAATTAACAGCTAAAGAGATAATAAGTCTTATTGTGGTAGGCTTAGCAACTGGGCTGAAAGTTTCAGCAAAGTCAATGGCAAATTTTTGATGAAATCCCTTTGCCACAAGCCTAGCTTTGTCTTTGTCATGAGAACCATCTGCATTGTATTTTGTTCTAAATACCCATTTGCAACCCACAACATTCTGTCCTTCTTCAGGTGGTACCAATGTCCAAGTGCCAGCTTGTACTAAGGCAGTGCATTCATTGGCAATTGGAGATCTCCATTTAGGAATCCTTATAGCTTGAGAGTAGCAAGTAGGCACTGGCTGTTCTGTATCTGCAAGCAAAGCAACAAGCAACTTGTGTGCAGTAGAGAACAAAGTTTTAGGCCTGAAAATCCCACATTTTCCTCTAGTAAGCATAGTGTGATCAT
>JAJJMA010079642.1:0-11181 GCA_023529015.1 Papaver nudicaule
CATCGAATCTGAGGTCACGTACTAGTACGCGTACAAATTGATGTTTTGGAACTCAGGAGAAATTCTGAGTCTCAGTCCATCGTACGGTTCGGGAACCGTCGTTTTCCAGATTAGGGTTTAACTTGGATCCACTAGAAGTTCTGGGCTGTGCCAGTACTTAGACGTGTTATACGCTCTCAACTATAATCCACTGGACTCTTGCTCAAGAGTACTCCTTTAGATTCACCCATATCCAACAAGTGATTTGCAAGTAAAACATTGCAATGGACAAATGGTATCGAATCTATTTCATGCATTCTTGTAAACTTAGTATTCGTTGGAACAAATACCAACATAACTCATGGTCATGTAGACAAGAACACGATCTCAATCGCTATTAGTATCACTACTAAAGTAGCCGACTATTTCGAAAGATAGAGTAAGTAGAATAGAATAATTTCCATAAAATTCATAACTCCTACTAACCTTTTGTCGATGAAGAATAATTGATGTCTTCTTTGTCTTCACAATCTTCGTCTTCAAGGTCTCTACTGCTTAGTCCATATCCCAATTCCGAAATCTAAACTTTAGTAGGCTAAATCAAGAATTGTGTTTTGACACCTAAAACTGACAACCAGTTTGACATACCAACGCTAGTGGGTTTGACCGGACAATGCCCTAACAATCTCCCCCTTTGTCAATTTTAGTGACAAAACCAATTTACATATGGATTCAAAAGATATACAATTAAGTACTAACCAAATGTATCTTGATTTCTTGAATTCTTCAACTTCTCCCTTGAGTCTTGATGTGTTCGTTTAACTCTTGTTGATAAATCCGTAGACAAACATACAACATATCCAACTCAAACAATCACGAAGGTACGCTCAAGCTTACATGGGTTAATATGCTAATCCCACATGTTGTTTGTGCAAAGAGTAAGAATCTGAGCAAACTTTAAAGTCTGTGTATCAAAACTTTTAAAGTGATTCTACTCATTCCTGATATGAAGCTTCTTCTCAGCTTTAATTACTCCCCCTTACTTGATACTTCGAAAAAGCACAACAAGTAAGCACATGATGTTCTCCCCTTATGGTTATGCACCACAAGAACAAGAACCATATGTATTCTCCCCCTATTTGTCACAAAAATATGACAAAGTAGTTCGAGACTAGGGTTTCATAAACCTATGGAATAGGTTAAGCTAAGTACTCGCATACCAAGTTTAAGATGACATAACTAGGAAATCAGAACGATGATCTCTAAGTTGATTCATCTTTGGAGAAATATAGACACACTTTTCTCCTAATATTCCACAACCACGCTCCCCAAAAAGATTTGTTATTAAGCGCAAGTTCAGTTAAGAACTCTCCCCCATGTGGTGTTATTCAATAAAGAACAACTTACAAAGTCGAACATGGACAAAACAATTTTAATGTTATCCAGTTTTGCTTTGTTTATAATCTCTTTCCTTTAGCCAAATTTTTGGAAAAGAGTATATGATTCCGAGTTTGTGAAAACCCTACAAATCATATAATCAAAAGTTTCTTGATCGTGAGAAAAAACATAACTTTTGTAAGTATACATAACTTTGCATCAGTACCGAGGTAATGGAAAAAAGCTATGTGTTGCAATAAGATTGAGGTAGACAAATCAAGTATTGCAAACATCATTAATAATCATCTAAAAAGAACTTTTATTAATGAAATAAAGTAGTACATGCTTGAAAAACTCTAAAAAGCATGAAAAGGCAAACTACTTTTCAGATATAGTTTATATTCCTTAGGCAAAAGTAAGAACAAGTTCTCACAAGGAATCAACTAATCCGATTGAAAGAAGTCATGACGAAGTTATTGATTTCCTCAATGTCTTTTTCTTCATTCATAGACATAGGAATATCTAGATCGAATCCCTTAGGCTCATTTACAGATGCCTTATGCACTTCTTTCATAAGCTCTTATTGTTGAACAGTCAGAGTTTTAGAAACACTTCTCCAAGAGATCTTACTTCTCTTTTAGTTTCTCTGCATTCTTTGAGAATGGATGCAATCCTTTGATTCTTCTGAGAAGGTTTTTCATCCTTGTAAGATTTTGATTTCTTCTTCTTATTGAACCAGGGTTTCTTTCCTTTGTTTTTGGCTGATTTCAAAGGATCATCTGGTTTCATGGTATCCTGGTCAATTGACATAGGATCCTTGCTTGGAGAAGTAGTAGCAAGGGATTTTACCATGTTGAACAGTTTAGAATGAAATAAGAATTAACATCTGATTTCTTTATAAACAGTTCTTCCAAGAATTTTTCGAAGAGATACTCTCAACTGCCATTTACGATATAGATTTACCCTAATATCGTACGGAGAAAGCGGAACGGTTCGGGAACCGTTGTACACGTGTATTTTGTTCTTTCATTGACGTGTCTCACTTTTAGAGATACCTAGTAACAATCTTAACCTTTCGTTTAGACAATCTGATCGCTGATGATCATAAGTTCCATGGAGCTTGGCTCAACATTACACTTTTTGTCTAATGACGGTGAAAAGGTGCTTAATTGCGGGTTATCAATTACTTACAAATAGATACAGAAAACAAAAAAAAAATATTCTAAGACAATTGCCCGACCACACTATGACATCTCATTCCAAGGGGCAGTGAATGAGATGTCAATCCTTCTAGCACTTAGTGCGAGGAAGGTAGAGCATGATTATGCTCTTTATGTGGTATTGAATCTTTTTCTGAACCAAGTTTGCCATTCTTAGTTGTGACTCTTTTGAATTTCTCCGCTCCTTGTGTTGCCCTTAAGGAGTTAGAGTGGTTTCGATCTTTACTGGCTTCCTTGTTATTGGCAGCTTCAAAGATTCGAATAATATTCATGAGTCTGGCCGCTTTCTTTTGCAGTTTGTTAGCATACTTGACTTTACGTCTGTATACATGACACTGCTTGTAATCATGTCCCTTTTTAGCACAATAGTTGCACTTGACAAGACGTTGCTTGTGCTTTACATGAATGATTATTTCCTTGCATGATGTGTCACTAGAAGTTGTATCCATGGGGATGGGACATGTTTCTAGTTCTGATTTGGAATCACCCGCATTATCAGAATTGACACACTCTGCAATGAATGCTATATCACTTTCTTCATCATCTGAGTTGTAAGTGTCAGACGAATCGTCAAGTGTAGCAGTAAAGGCTTTCCCTCCGGTATATCTTCTCAGATTGGGACATTCTTCAGCCAAATGGACAAAACCTTTGCATTTGTAGCATTGTGGCATATCATCATCATCTCCCCTTTTGTTCCCTTCTTTAGGAGGGACTCTATCACGAGGCTTAGGAGTTGATGGTGGGTCTTTCTTAATGAATCGTTTACCTCTCTTATTTAGAAGATCTCTAAACTGGCGAGTTATCAAAGATATCTCCTCCTCAGATTCATCCCCACAATGATTGTCGGAGTCGGTGTTCGAAGTGTGGAGGCTAAAACTCTCGAGACACGTGTCAGAGATCCAAGAAGCATGACCACACCAAAAGAAGAAGTAGTGAAGCTTCGGGACCAAATCAAAGAAAGATGAGACCGAGGACACCGAGTAAAGAATCAGAAGAAAGAGATTCGGACCCTGCCTCAAAGGACCGGAGCCCCAGAGCCATCTTCGGAGTACCGCCGAAGGAACCGTCTTACTCGACAAGGACTGACACCACCACGATTGAGTCAATTGTCTTATTAGCTATAAACCACCCAAGCTCGGCCTATATAAGGCGAGCTTGGAAAACATTGTAAGGGTTGGATTTTTTGGGTGTAACCTAAGTGGCGAGAGAGGGATTAGGTCTGTATCTCCTCTAGCTCCTTAGGATCATATCCTTGTAGTAGTAAAACAGAAATACAACACACTTTACGCTTTATCTTTTGATTAATGTGTCTTTTTACATGTCTTCGGTACTGTTCTTGAGGTCTTCACACCTTGAATAAGGTTTAAGTAACTGTGTGTGTGTTTAAGATCTGAGGGCTGTAGAACATGATGCACCTATGCAGATTTTATACTCATACAGTTTGGCGCTAGAAACAAGGACTGATTAAAACAACTTAGGGTTTGCCTGTGATTTTTCGGGTTTTCAAATTTTTCATAAAACTTTCTCATTTTTAGGATTTTCAAAGCTTGTTCTTTAAAAACGCTCCAATACCTTAAACATCTAAAGATCCTTAAAAAAAAAAAAAAAAAAAAAAAATAAAAAAAAAAAAATTGCATGTTCAAGGGTTTTATGAGCAAATCATCAAATGGTCAGATCAACGTCTAAGGGTTTCAAACCTTGACATGATGAAATCCATTTCAAGCATGGTAATTTACTTTCATAATATAGCCTTAAAATTAGGACCGGCTATGAGAAAACGATTGCGAAAATCTTTAGACTTGCTTTTAGGGTTTGCAAGGTCTCTGTTATACTTAGAAATAAAACTTTACGAAGGAATCGTTGGAAAAGATAGTTTTGGCTAAAAGACAAAAATATATAGTTAGGGATGTATCTAAAAAGAACGAATACGACTTACGCTAAAAACTCGCACGATAAAAACCGTTGCAACGTACATACCTATATGGCAGACATAGTACACTGCAACAGCCGCCTTGGACCTCACGGGTTTTTTGTCTTCTGACAGGTCACAACCAGAATGGCTTCGAAATCTGATCAGGCTCCGAAGCAACGAGTAGGATCTTCGAAGCAAGGGACCGGCTCCTCGAGGCATCATTACACCAGATTCTCGACAAGTAAGAGGTTGTCACCCGAGGTAGCGGCAAGCACAGTCCAACACAGAGAACAAGTAAACGAAGACGAAGTACATGTAGAGGACTTAGGCCCAGAGGGAGAAGGATTCCCGGAGGCTGACGAGCTACCTTAACAGCAAGTGCAAGAAGAAGATGGAGAAAATGATGAAGATGAAGATGAAGTGGTTGTTCCTAGCAAAGACATGCCTTCACACCAACCAACCGAAGAAGATACGGCGAGAGCTGTACGGTTCAGAAAGTTAGTCTTGAAAAACAGAAAGATAAAAAAGTTAAAAAAGCAACTAGCCGAGGCAAATAAAAAGGTGGCAGAAAAATCAGCATCAAATTACAAAGGAAACAGCGAAGGACACTCTCGTCCAAACAATATATCTCAATCAAAGGGACACTATGCATACATCAAGACCAAGGGCGCCAGCCAAGGCCATGGAATCACATTATCAAGCAAAAGGAACAAACCAGGTACACATCCGAAGGAAAGAAGCATACAGCTATTCATTGAAGATAACCAAACAAAGAAGGACGCCGAAGCTAGGGCACTACAACAAGTAATGTTGGACCAGATCAATACGCTCTGAGCCGAACTCTTCGACAACATGATCCAATCAAGCGACAGGATTAAACTCACACAGGCAATGAATGATGTCAACCGCTCACCCCTAAGCCCAGAAATCCTCTCCAAGGCGATTCCTATAAAGTGCACAATGCCCACCTTCACATCAATCTTTGACGGCTCAGGAGACCCGACCTTGCATATCAAAATGTACCTCCGAGTCTTTTTAGCTTACGCTGATAGAGACGAAGTGCTCTGTAAATATTTCCCTTCCAGCTTGAAGGGAGAAGCCCTCGCTTGGTATGACAACCTCACAGCCAGCTCGATCTCGTCCTTCGAGGAGCTGTCCAAAGTCTTTATACTACACTTCTTATACAACAACTCCTCCAAGCCAGGAGTGAAAAAACTATTCAGCATAAGGGTACGACCAGGAGAGTCTACCAAGAGTCTGACAGACAGATGGACTGAACAGTGCGTAGAGGTGGGGAACGACGCTACAGAAAAGGACAAAGTACGAGCATTCCTCAACGCTCTTGATAAAAACCATCCGTTGTATGATAGGCTATTCTCCAAGAACCTCGAAACGCTGCAAGATCTCCGAAAATACCAGAAGGAGCGAATTACCCTGGAAGAAATTAAAGAATAAGCAACCTTGGGGAAGGAAACCATTTTAAAACAGGTCCACTCAATAAACAATTTATCGCTCGAAGAGCGAAGTCAAACAATGAATAACCAACCTGGGGATCCGTTGAAGCGAGAAAGACAAGAAGATAATGGTCGCTATGGAAACAAAGGCAAATTCGGAGATGGAAAATACCACGATAATAGAAAATACAATGATAACAGAGGAAATAGCTCTCGAGGATAATTTGAAGGAAGCAACAACCAACAAGGACAAGGAAACAGAAAATTTGGGACAACTAAGCCAGGATTCCCAGCCTTTCACGATAGAAAGCTCCCGAAGCTTTGTGTGCCCATCGAGGATGCCCTTCGGACTATCGAGCAGTCCGAATTTGCTAGTGAAATAAGATATCCCAGAAGCAGGGGTAATCAACCAAAGCACACGAAGAACTCAAGAGACTACTGTCAATTTCACAAATTCTTCGGGCACACAACAGAAGATTGCGTTACGGCGCAAGACCAAATTTATTTCTTCATCACCAGGGATAAATTCAAGCACCTCTTAGAGCTCCCGAAACCGCCACCAAGTCAGCTACAGCTGAAAGAAGAGCCAAAGCACGAAGCGTACGTGATCACAATCGATAGAGACATCCCTAGGTTCGGCGCTTGTAATTCCATCGTACACACAAAAGGCCTCGAGGGGATCCAGACAGACCGAATCCATAAGAGGGATTTCGAATGAAAGAAAATACTCAGCGTAGTCACGAAGAATCATCTGGAAAAATGGCAAAAGCAACCCGTATTCTTTTCTGCAGCGGACATCCCCAACGAGGGAAGATCACACAACGACCCTTTGGTCATCACCCTCCAAATGGGAAAAATAGCGATGCCAAGAAAACTCGTAGACCCCGGGAGTTCTGTCGATATACTCTTTGGACAAACATATGATAAGATGATGGGAAAGAAAGCTGCTTTGGTGCCCTCATCGTATAACATATTCGGATTTAATGGAAAACCGTCGACACCTCGGGGGGAGCTAATGTTAACAATTCATGTGGGTAAACAAAAGCAACCAACATTATTTTGTGTAGTTGACATAGATTCTCCCTATAACGCTATCGTAGGAAGGCCATGGTTGCATGGCATCATGGGAGTAGCCTCAACCTTGCATCAAAAGATCAGGTTTCCAACTCCATAGGGGATCGCGGAAATACCAGGCGACCACTCCGAAGCTCGTGCCTGCAACGAAATAGACATTCAGGTCAAAGAAGGTAGCAAAGAATGCTCGGGGCAAACTAAGCAACCAAGAATCACAGATGAAGGTATAGAAAAATTCATAGCTGAAACAGAAGCAGGAATGGCAGGCCCTGCGGACAACGAACAAGGCACCAGGCCAGTCAGCAGCAAAAAAGACGAACGTCCCGACAATAGAGAGCAGTTCCTCGTAGCAGCAGGCTGCCTCCAGACTCCGAATGCACAATCGAGTGAACCTAACGGAGGCAGGAATACTCACCAAGAACCTTTCTGAGCAGGGCCATTTGTCATAGAAAAGCAACTTGGGAATGACACATACAGCTTGATCAATCTCGAAGGCCAGAAGTTAAAAACCCCAGTGGAAGGGAAGCATATGAAACACCTCGCCTAGAAAGAAACTTTTTATGTAAGCAACACTCGCGGAAAGATTGAATAAATGAAAATCGCACCCTTTGATGCAACTTCTTCCAAAATCAAACTCCAGATCCTGTCAGGGCGGGTAAAAAATCCCACCTGGCTAGGCATAATTGCAAAGGCTTTAACGCCACAAATAAACTGGCCATTACGCCATATCTCCCCTAGTGCCTCGTCGCAAAATAAAAAGGCTTTAAAGCCAAGGCAGAAAACGCCAAAAATAAAAAGGCTGTAACGCCAAGGCAAAAAAAGCCAAACAATAAAAAGACCTCGAACAGCAGGTACAGAGCTGATGACCATATAATTCGTAAGGGCCCTACGAGTTATATGGCACAGTCCTCTACCCACAAGACACCCCGTTAGCGGTGGGCACCTTGAATCAAGGCTACATAAGCTGATGATACATTCGCGCCCACTACCAAACGACCACGAGGACCTCACTTTCTGAGGCGTCGAGGGGACGATAAATGGGATTAACATCTACCTATAGAGGAAGATGGAACCCTGAGGCAGCTAATTAGCTTGCATTTATGGAAAATGGCAAGCGAGTTATGCAGCCGAGGGACCTCCTCTGAAAAAATAAAAACAACCTTGAGGAGGGGCATCAAAAGAAAAGATTGGAGAAACAAACAAACGAATCCTTTATATATATGATCAGTACAGAACAAGAAAAGCAACAACAAAAAAATATATGTATAAACAAATGATTCGGAAGAACACAACCAAAAGAGGCAGAACAGTACTGCTACTAAGCATTTGAAAAACCTTCGTCAAGCACAAGGGGAGGCATCGTCAAAAATCTCCATTTCCTCCATAAGATCTTTGTCAACTAGGATATCATCTTCGTACGTTCGAAATCCGGAGTGGTCTTGCCTCGAAGGAGTAATTTCCAACACAGTCGTAGTTTCCTCCTCACTTTCCTCTTCGCTGTATTCCGCAGCAGACTCTTGAAATAAATAGTGACTCTCCTTATCAAAGACAATAACTGGGGCTCTGCCAGTACACCCCTCAGTGGAACCCTCATGACTTCGGGAAATATTATCCACCATACTGATAGTTTTCACCATCTGCGAGATCATTTTTTGAACCCTCGGTACCATCTCTAGGACACTCCTCGGGACCATGTTCGGATCCACAACCTGGACCATCACGAACACCCTTGGAGTCCTCCTCGGCACCACCACCAGGACTCCCTGAATGTCCGCCTTTGGAATTATCATCGTCAGCATCATCATCATCTTCATCATCATCACCAGGACCATTCAAAAACTTTTATAGCAAGCCTCTCCTACGAAGTTCATCGCTAGCTAAGGCTACATATACCTCCTGAGGAAGTAAATACTTATCACCAGGAAGTCTGGCATCCGAGTCACGCGCACCAATAGGAACATAAGTAGGAGGCTCAATACCAATGGTCCTAAAAAGAGAACGACCATGCTTTCGACAGGCCATACTAGTAGCAAAGTGTTGTGTTACCACAACAATTGAATCAGAGAATTGAAGAAAAAGAACAAGTAACCTCTGCTAAAGCAGCCTTAGATTTCACAATATTCATAATACCTCTCAACTCCTCACTAGCAACAATATAAATCAGAAGGAAAAACCTTATCCACTCTCCACCGCACGCCAGGCGACACGTGGCCAGCAATTACAAGATAACTCACTCAACTAAATAACAGAATACATTCAGAACACCACACCATTTACTAAGGGATAACCTAAAGCAGACGGTGTCCCATAACAGAAAGAGCTAAGCTAGCATTAGGGATGTCAGGTACATGACATTGCCCCCCTCTCAAACCATCCTTGTCCTCAAGGATGAAAGTTAGGGAAATGAGAGACAATATTGCCAGCATCTTCCCAGGTAGCATTTTCTGGAGATGTATTGGACCACTGAATGAGTAGCTGTTGCACTTGATGTCCAGCTCTTAACACATATCTGTCAGCAAGTACTTTCTCTGGCTGCATAATGATCTGACCTTCATGGTCCACCACAGGCAAAATAGGAGAAGGAATATGGTTTGAGCCAATCTTCTTCTTCAACTGAGAGACATGAAAAACAGGGTGTATTCTAGCTGAAGGAGGAAGTTCCAGCTTGTAAGCTTGTGTGCCAATCTTTGCAGTCACTGGAAATGGGCCATAGTACTTTGCTGCAAGCTTCAGATTCTTCCTAAGGGCCATAGAGACCTGTCTGTAAGGTTGTAGCTTTAAATATACTAAATCACCCACCTGAAAGACTCTGTCAGTTCTCTTTTTGTCAGCAAACAACTTCATTCTTTCTTGTGCTTTGTGTAAAGAGTCTTTAAGTAATTCCAGAGTAGCATCCCTTTGTTTGAGGTAATCCTCAACAGCCTCCACTGAAGTAATGGCATCAGAAGGAAAAGCAAGATGTGGGGGAGTATAACCATACAAAGCTTGAAAGGGACTCATCTTGATGCTAGAGTGAAAGGAGGTGTTGTACCACCATTCAGCAAGTGGTAGCCATTTAAGCCATTGAGTGGGTTTTTGGCTTGTCATACATCTAAGATAGTTTTCCAGGCAAGCATTAACCCTCTCAGTTTGTCCATCAGTCTGAGGGTGATAAGCTGTACTGAACCTCAGTTCAGTTCCCAAAGCCTTGAACAAATCCTGCCAAAAATTACTGGTAAAAACTTTATCCCTGTCTGAAATGATAGAAGCAGGAAGACCATGTAACTTGAAGATGTGATTGAGGAACTCTTTAGCTACAATAGTAGCTGTATAAGGATGTTGTAGTGGAATAAAGTGACTGTATTTTGTTAATCTGTCTACTACCACCAAGATAACAGATTTTCTTTCACTGAGTGGTAAGCCTTCAATAAAGTCCATGGAGATGTGTTGCCAGGCTTGTTCTGGAATTGGTAATGGCTGTAAGAGCCCTGCAGGATGTGTATGTTCTCCCTTATGTCTTTGACACACATCACAAGAAGATACAAGAAGTAAAACATCTTTCTTCATAGCAGGCCAAAAGAAGTATGTTCTAGCTCTGACATATGTGGCTTGTATTCCAGAATGACCACCTACAGCTGAGGAATGCACTGAAGTAAGAATTGTGGTTCTAATATTGTTGTGTTCACCCACATAGATTCTACCTCTATACCTTAAAATTCCAGCCTGATAAGTGAAGTGTGGTACATCATTAACATTAACCAGCAGCTGAGATATGATCTGGTGTACCTTGTCATCAGAGGTGTAGCTATCCATAACATCTTGAGCCCATAATGGAGTTGAAGCAGCCAGAGAATTGCAAGAAGCAACAGGATGGGGTCTTCTAGATAAGGCATCTGCCACTTGGTTCTCCACACCCTTTTTGTACTGAATCTCATAATCAAACCCCAAAAGTTTGACAAGCCATTTTTGTTGCAGAGTTGTAGTAATCTTCTGTTCAAGGAAATACTTTATACTCTGATGGTCAGTTTTGATAACAAAATGTAAGCCTTGCAAGTAATGTTTCCACCTAGTAACTGCTTGAACTATGGAGAGGAGTTCTTTCTCATAAGTGGACATTGCACAAGCTCTAGGACCAAGAGCTTTGGCCTGACAAATGCTCCTGCCACATTTCAGTCACTTATGAATG
>JAJJMA010079649.1:0-13307 GCA_023529015.1 Papaver nudicaule
ACTGTGAAAAAATTATTAGCAGAATGATCATACTGATCGCAAAAGAAGAACTTTGTATTCCTTCCATTAGGTACAGGAAGGGGGACTGCAAATAAAACTTAGAACAACATGTTAAGAAATGTTAGGGAATATTTATGAGTTCCACAGTTATTAAAACAAGTAAACAAGTATCAAAATGCCAGTTCTGGTTGTAAAATCAAGTTCTGGATGATAATGTATTTAGATGATGATCATAATCATATACTAACATGTAGAACTAGTAATCAATAATGCAAAATGATGAAAATGCAAACCGATTTTTTTAGATGAGTTGACTCATTTTTCCTCCGATCCTCGGAGCTTTTTCAAATATTTATGCATGAACATGAACTAGTTGATCAACAAATTGGTGGTGGTTTATATATATGGTATAATATGCACGAGGATCCAACACTATGTTGGTCAAATACCCCAATGTTGTTCAAACACCAGTTCTGCTCACGATTACCAAGGTCGTGTATGTAATTCATATTACTAAACTAGGGCCTTCTTAAATTCTTTAATAGATAATGACAAATATAATAAATGTGCCTCTTTTAATCCCAACTAATACCAATACAGATAAATAAAAAAATAAATAAGATTAAACTAAATACACTTATCTTGATTGCACCTATTGCATGAAGAGTAAGAGAGGTGATCTTTGTTTGACACTTAATTTGTTTCATCATCGCAACGTAAGCTTAATTAGGATATTTGTTGTGGCTTCTCTATCTCTATTTTTCATGCCCACATTTAGAGGACATAGTGTTTCGAAATACTCTATCTTATATTCTCTAGCTATATTTTCTTCTGTCGCATATTATAGAGATCCTTCAAACTGATCCTTTGGAAGGAAAAAAAAATAACAACTCACTCAAACTTTAACACTTCATCCTTACTTTTTTTTATTATTGTTATTCCATGACATCCATTCCTATAATATGTACATATATCCAAACTTATTACACAATTTACTGGTCCCCTTAACTCAAACTAAATTTTGTTGAGCTAGCGGTATCGATCTCTGATAAGGAATTAACACTAATAATGGCACTGCTTGACAGCTAGCACGATATCAACACTACTTCATGTTCATACTCTTAAACAAGAAATATAATGTAAATTTCTTTGCCAAAAATTTTGCGCCATCAATTGGTTGATTTACCCTGCACCTTATTGGAAGAAATAAAGCAAGGTTTTTTCCTCTTATATAGCAGGGCCGACTCTAGGTATATCAATGTCTAACAATTTTCTATCGACTTTATCTTGTTCTCTCTTCTCCTTTAGTTAATTTTTATTTTGTTTAACAAAAAATAATTTAGATATATATTGTTTAAACTTGATATAAACTTTTCCAGTTAATCAGAAGCATGACTCTTTGATTGAGATTTGTAACACCCGGTGTTTTTCTAAAATGACCAGCCATCTTGGTCTAAATGATCGGTCATCTTGCAAATGTACCACCATTGTGGGACCCTGCGAAGCATCATAAATCATAATTATGCGCTATGTTGGTCTGGTGATTCAAATTCAACATTTGAAATGTCGCGCACTCGACGATACATCATTTGAACAAATGATGCACCATCTTGGGTTAGTGATGCATATGCAAAATGCATCACCTTCCCAATGTCCTTTGATAGGCATTACCATGTCCATGTTGCTTCAAAATGCCCAACATCTTTTTAACGTCCCTTGAGATAGTCATTATCATGCATATGTTGCTTGACAATATCAAGCATCTTGCCAATGTCCCTTGAGATGTATATGATTCTCAAAGACCCCATGTCCCTTAAGATATGCATTACAATCCCTATGTTGCTCGAAGATGAACATCATCTTCCCAATGTTCCTTAGGGGTAGGCACCACCTTGTGTAATCTTTGATTTGGAGAAACACACTATTTCTCCATGTTGGTTCAAATTTTTAGAGCATAGATCGGTTGAACCCAATGGTGTTGCTATATCAAGTCAGTTACCAACTTTAGATTTCCAAACACAATCCTTGATTTAGTCTACAATATCATTTCAGACTAGGATAGTTTTAGGTATTGAGACGAAGATCAGTGAGGATGAAGACCGGAGCTTACACACTTGATATCTATCGTCCTCATCAAAAAAGTTGGAATGTTTTTCCTAATGGTGTCGCTTTACCAATTCTATCAGTTTAATATTCAATGATGTTGTATATATTGATCGAAGGATCAAATGACTGAGTTCTCTTGGCACATAGGTTTTATCCATATTGACCAATGAATTAGAACATTGTGGGAATGGAGTTTGATTTTTGAATAAGTACTTCAACAGCCTACGCATTCATATGCTGTAGGAAAATTCCTGAACTCTGGACGCGTTCATGAAATCGTATGCCACAAACGTGAATGCGTTCATATCCAGCTGAGACATAAAACTTCTTTCAAGTCTCGGGACTCTTGTCACCCGTTACTCTTTGGCGTTCGAGGATATTTTCACGAACCCTAATGCGTGGTTCAACTTGTCGAGCCATTGCAATTTCCTTCACTTGATCAAAGCGAGTTTTTTCCTCATCTTAGGCTATATGCCGACGGGTTTGTAGAAGATTGAGTTGGACCTCCAAGTAAGCCTATGGACTTTTCTAAGTTCGGAAACTTACTTGAGCCTTACTCAAGGTTGCTTAGCATTCAAGCAAAGCCTCCCTTGATGATCAATATAAATAGATGACCTCTTGCAAGATACAAACCAATCCTCTACACATCTATGTATCCTTGCATAAAGGTTGACCGTCATCTCGAAGTTCTTTTCTTAGACTACGACTATTTAAAGACTTCACTTGAGGATCATGAAACACAGGTTGGAATTAATATTCTTGATCCTGTATCTTAGGTCGATTGTTTTATTGCGGTCAATTCAATCAATAAAGACCAAAAATTTGGTAGAAGCTTCGTACGCTTGCACTTGGTGTTATAATTCCTAAAAGATCCATAATGCAATTCACGGACTAGGCCTTGAATCGAGTTCGTCACGCGTTACGAGATTAAGCTAGTTAGGCTAGATCAATAAGCCGTATCGATTTCCATTAACCTTTACTTTAAGTGTAAAGGAAATCACCCATTGTATTCTTCGTTGAAAGACAAATCGAGTACAACCAAGCGTCCTATTAGAAGCAGGGTAGCGCTAGTTTTCGTGAAGGGAAGTGGAGCAACTCCTGGGCCTGTAAAGGACGTCAGCTAGGGGAATCAAGTGCGTAGGTTTCTGCGGGAGCCAAGAGATGTAGGAGCACAACAGTAGCTGAGTTGCTTGGAGGGTTAATTCAGTCTCGATACATTTCAGTCCGAAGTCTGATACTAGGCTAGCATATGTATTCGCTTAATACTGTGTGTGTTCAATTCTTGACTGGGTCCCGGGGTTTTTCAGCTGGTTGCGGTTTCCTCGTTAACAAAACTTATGGTGTCTTGCATTACTTTTACCTTCTGCGTTATATTGTCTCTGATCTATATAATTAAAATATTGCAAGTCAACCCTTGATTGAATCCATCTCTATTGAGATCTACAAGAACTTTTTCTTGTTAGGATTCAGTTCTTGAACAAAGTACTCGACTCGGCTTATTACTTGAATATTGATTTTTGAGATCGTTCAACTGATCTGATCAACCAAGTTCACAAATTCAAAAGTTGGTGGTGTACTTGGTATCCCCTCCTTTTCAATTGGTATCAGAGCAGGAAAACACCTGAAATACGTAATTGTCTTTGTTTGATAAATTCGTGAACTATGAACATTCACTACTCTGTGAATGTTAATGTACCACCAGTATTTGACGACACCAATTATATGTAGTGGAAATCTACTATGCCATCTTTTCTTCGATCACGTGACTTTGATTGTTGGGTCTATGCTATTGATGGCTATAATCCACCTACTATCACAGTGTTATTAATGGTTATTAATGTCTGGAAAAAATTGGGAAAATTCTGAAAATTTACCACAGTGTTATTAATGTCTAGGTTTTGGTCATATTTCTCCAAATTTTTCAAACAAAGATTATTGTGATAAATTGAAAGCCTAGAATGAGACTCTTGATTGTCTAGAAGATGACCATCTTGGTTTTTCACCTTCACATCGGAATTTGTGTATCCACTCATCTTGCTTGTATCTCAGTGTTGAACATGATAATTCTTATCAAGATAAGAAAAATTGTCTTTTGACGAAAAAACTCAATCAACTTCAGGAAGCTCTTGAAAAAGAACGACTTCAATTTAAAGCAGAAAGGGAAGAGTTGGAATTGAAACTATCTAACCTTGAAGCGTCTTTACTTCATGTGTTATAATAGCAGTCAAGATTTTTGCTTATGCTCTCCTTTCAATATCATGAGTTTTTATTAGAGGAAGATTGATGATTGCAATACTTGATCTTTATTGATTATTATCCTTGTGAATGTATTGCACACCATGAATTTACCTTTTCAGGTAAAGCTGGTCGTGTAGATTTATCAAAATCAATGCTTCTGACTCTTATGGCTAAGAGGAGACGATTTTGATAAGGTGGTTTTTCGTAAGCTACAATTTTGGACTCTGATGATCGTAACTGACAAGGATAAAATGTTTTACTTTTCATTCTTATGTTCGTAACTGGCTAAGAAGGGGAACCCTATGTTTTCTCTAAAGGCGATGGTTTTTCGTAACTCTATGTCAGGATTGACTAAGAGAATATGGACGATTAAGCTTTGAATTCCTATGTTCGTAACTGGATAGAAAAGAAAAACATATTGCAATTTTACTTGTAAAATTGTTCTAGAACCCAAGTTTCTATCCAAAATCCTTACTTGGGAAGGTCGCCGCGTTGTTCTTTAGGGAATGACACATAATAAGGGAGAGTTCTTAATGAACTTGTGTGAGTGTAAAATTTGCATGAATACTTCACACCTAACAGCTATCAGATCTATTATCATGCAAAACAGTATTCAATCGTATAAGAGTGCGAAGAGATTAAAGATGCATCGAAGACAATACACATGGGAATATGCAGACTAAGAACTCGATTATTCATTTAGTTTTGTGGTAACTAATACATGGATATGATCCTTAGAGGTTTAGAGGAGAAAGCTAACCTAATCTCACCCTTCACAACTTAGGTTACACAAAAAATCCAACCCTTACAATGTTTCTCGAGCTCGCCTTATATAGGTCGAGTCGGTAGTGGTTTACAGCTAATAAGACAAGCTACCCAATCGTGGTGGTGTCAGAGCTTGTCGAGTAAGGCGGTTCCTTCGGTGAGACCTCCGAAGATGACTTCGGGCTTTCATCCTTCGATGATCTAGACGGGTCTTCTATCTTCGATCTCTTCCTCGGGGAAACTCTGCTGGCTGATCCCGAAGTATGGCTGCGACATCCTCTGGCAGGGCCCGATCCTTCTGATCTTGACACGTGTCCCGAGGGTGTTTTACCCTCCACAGTTTGCCTCTTTCCTTTCCTGGTATCGAAGATGCATGAGAAGTAAATTTTCCCTTCGCCACCTTCCTCTCGCCATGCACCCCACTAGCTGCCAAGTGTGACGTTTCCTGAAACGTTTTGCATGTTCCCGAGATTTTTGCTACCTTTTGACCTTCCCACCGGAAGCGCCAGTTTCCCTTCACTATTTAAGTTTTGGTTTCTCCCTCTAAATTTTTTTGGCCTTTTCGTACCATCTTCCACAGCTCCGTCGCTCTTTTTTTTCCGAAACCCTTGAGATTCTATCTTTTGATCTGCTACTTGCTTGTTGTTTTCTTCTGGTACCCATTTCTTCAATCTTCTTACTATTCCATAAAGACGACTCTTGTTCTCCTTTCGTCATCTCCCAAGTTCCTGATCAATCTTGCCTCTGCAATTTCCGGCGCCGGCAAGTTTTGTCCCTCTTCCCCTTGTTTTTCTTTTCATGTCGTTTCCTTCTAAAGTTGATGCTCTCATCTCGATGATGAAGAACTTAGGTTTTAGGGATGATTCTTTCAATATTAAGGTTGTCGGAGCTCCGGGCAGCCGGCTGACTCCAGAATTAGTCGAGGAGTTTGGATGCAACGAGGGGAAGCTTTTGGTTTCGTTCCATCAAATTTCAGCTGGGTTGATTCCCCTTTTCTACCAACCTTCCAACCCTCTATTTCTTGAAATTCTCTGCTCCCTTCTCAGTCCTCGAGGTGTGATGCAGCTCACTTGTAGTTCCATTCATCTTATCAATTAGTGGGTTTCCCGCTCCGAGGATAACTCTCATGCCGGCTCTACAGCGAAGTTTTACTTTACTGCCAAAAACTTCTTTTAGCATTACGAACCATTCTTGACGCTGGACAACGAACTCACCCCTTGGGGAGTCGGCTTTCGGACTGTGAAGGGTGGTCTGAATATTATTCCAGGGACTTTAGATTACTCTATGGACGAAGACTGGTATTCGGAACCTGTGCTTCTGGAGGGTCCTATTCTTCGAGGCTGGAAAGATGCATGTCGCTTCATTCCTCGGACAGAGTTCGAATTAGGACACGAGTTCTTGACTCAGCATCTTTTTACGATCCATTTTTCTGACGAGGAGAGAGAGCTGTCTCACCAGGTTTTAAGGAAGGGCAAAAGTGTTTCCGCCGGTGCTTCGAGTAGCTTGAAGCGTTCCCGAGCAGATGAGGAGACTATGGAGCAGGTAACAAATACCTTTTTAAGATTTATTTTCTGGAGTACGCATACTTGCCTCTATTTGTTTCCTGAGAAAGACGGATTCTCATTTGCAAGGAAATGTTCTGTCTGTGGGCGGCTTGAGTGTGGAGAATGAGCTGGTGGGTTTTGAGTTCGAGGAAAAGACCGAGGTTGCCAGACCTCGCAGGAAGTTTATTTTTAAGAAATCGTCCAAAGTAAGTTTACCACACCAAGGCAATGTACCATCGAAACCTTTGAAGAAGAATATGAAAGCGGCTGCTTCTGTCGAACTGTCCTCGGCGAAGGCTACTGATGTGCCTCCTGTTGATAAAGCTATCGAGGAGGTTGCCGCTGTCAAACCGAATGTTGTTGAGCCGAATGTGCCTGCCTCTGCCTCGGTGATGATTGCTTCTTCTGCTGCGACCACCGCCTCAGCCATGGTTGCCTCTGTTGTTGCAGCTCCTGCCTCAGCTGAACCTTCTGTCTTATCTTCGAAGAAGATTATTCCTGTGGTTGATCTCCTTCTTCCTCGAAGGGATGGCTCGTCTGTCAGTATGGATTCTTCGAAGGAGTTAGTTATCAGTTATCCTCGTAGTTCAAAATTTCCACCAGCTCCTAGTTTTGCTGGCAAACACTCTCAACCATACACTGCGAAGAGGTTTAAGGAGGTTCTTTTTGAAAACCATAATCCGAGTGACTTTTCCAAAGAAGTCTCCTCTCGCTTTGATGATCATGCTTCTGATCCCCTGGGCTGCCCTTTGGATCCTGAGTTTTGCAAGAAATTTGGCGTTGTTCTTGGAGGTGACCGTCTTAGGATGAAGTATGATATTCGCCATCCGCCTTTTTCGTATGAAGAGAATCTCGCTATGCTTCAAATGTTTTTTTTTTTTTTTAGTGTGAATAGTCATATTTTCTGAGTGTCTGGCTTAGTTCTTGGTGCCTTTTCGTATTTGTCACAGGGTAGTTATCATGAGTCCGGTCTTCTGGCCTATGCCTTTGATCAATATGGAGAGGCTGAGTATTATGAGAGGAAGTTTCTCCAGATGCAACATGAGCTTGCCGAAGAAAAGACTCGCAGTGCTCGCGAGAGGAAGAATTTGATAGGTATGTATTTTGTTATATTGTATTTGCATTTTACCTTGTAATTTTATGCTCAGAAAAATTTACTGCTGTCCAAAAGCCGAGTTAGAAGGAGGGAATAAGAAACTCCACGAGGCTAAGTTAGCTTTAAGCAACTCTCGAGATAGTCGCAAGTCCTCGCGTAGTGCTTCTGTCGACGGAGGTCATCGAGGTGAAATTGATAAGCTTATAAAAGAGAGGAATCAAGCCTGGGATGACCGAGATTACTATAAGAGGAAGAGGCGTGAAGCTGAGGACCTTCTTGCTGAGGAGTGGGAAACCTGGCCTTTGTACGCTGAACTTTCTGGCTCCCTCATGTCCTCTTTGAGTACCACCGTTTTCAAATTCCCTTCGAGAGTTATTACCTATGCTGTCATTGTAATTCCTATTATCATGATATCTTCCATCACCAAATTTTCCCTCGCTTCCATATCTCCCTGCATCGTTCTGCCTTTCTCGTTTTGAATAGTCCCCTGATTGGTGGTTTGTGGCTTGACCTCGTTCTTCGAGTGACAAGTTGTTTATCGAGTGCACCTGTTTTGATATAGCTTCGCTCCCTTGGGTTGATTTCTCCCTGATTTCATCCAGTGTGATTATCTCCTTTTGGTACTTTCGGAGGTCTTGTAGTGTCTCTACATTCTTGGAGAAGAGTCTGTCATACAATGGATGGTTCTTGTCGAGTGCATTTAGATATGCCATCACTTTGTCTTTTTCCGAAGCTCCATTTCCTACTTCGACGCACTGAGCCATCCACCTGTCTGTCATGCTTTTAATAGATTCCTCGGGTCTGACTCTAATGCTGAACAATTTCTCTACTCCCAGCTTTGATGAGTTGTTGTACAAGAAATGGAGTATGAATACTTTGGATAGTTCTTCGAAAGGCGAGACTGAACTGGTTGTTAGGTTGTCGTACCAAGCCAAGGCTTCCTCTTTCAAGCTGGAAGGAAAATACTTGCAAAGCACCTCGTCTTTATCAGCATAAGCCAGGAATACTCGAAGATACATTTTGATGTGCAGAGTTGGGTCCCCTGTCCCGTCGAAGATTGAAGCAAAGACTGGCATGGTGCATTTTACCGGGATGGCTTTAGCGAGGAGCTCGGGGATTAGTGGCGAACGGTTGACGTCGTTAATTTCTTGGGTAAGCTTCATTTTGTCAGTCGGTTGCATCCGATTATCAAAGAGCTCTGCTCGCAGTGCTTTGATTTGGTCCATCATCACTTGTTGTAGAGCTTGCGTCTTGGCGTTCTTCCTTGCTTGCTCATTCTCGTATATTAGATGTATGCTTTTCCCTTTCGGACGTATACTGGGCTCGGTTTTTCTGCTCGAGACCACTATCTCAGGGTCCTTGGGGTCGTTTCTCTTGAATTTGGTGTGACTTATTTACGTTGTAGGTCCCCTGGATCGTGATACAGTTTGTGGGCGAGAGTTTCCCTCGCTGCTCCCTTTGTAGTTTGATGCTGACTTCTCCGCAGCTTTCTTGGTTGCCTCTGCTAATTGCTTTTTTAGTTTCCTTATTTTCTTGTTCTTCTGAATCAATTTTTGGAATTGAGCAGCCCTCGTGGTGTTTTCCTCGGTGGGTTGGGTTGCTGGTATTGCTTCCTTCGGTATGTCGTCCTCGCTGTCGTCTTCGTTATTCTCTTCGTTTTCTTCCTGAATTTGTGGCTGAAGTGGTTCGTCACCTTCAGGAAATCCTTCTCCATCAGTCCCTATATCTTCTATGCGCACTTCCTCTTCGTTTACGTGTTCTCTGTGCTGTACAGTACTTGCAGCTACCTCTGGCGATAGTCCTTTGCTTGTGGAGAATCTGGTGTTATGCCTTGAGTATCCCGTGCCATGCCTCGAGGATCCGACTCTTTGCTTCGATATTTGGTCATATTTCGAAGCCATGCTGATAGTGACCTGCAGAAAACAAAAAACCTGTGAGGTCCAGAGTGGCTGGTACAGTGTACTAAGTCTGACATGCGCCCTAGTATGCGTGATAGATTCTGTCGTGCGAAATTTTAGGGCTTGTTATGCTCGGTTCTGACCAGACCCCAACTGTTTTTGTTTTATCCGAATCTTCCTTCCAAATTAAAAGATCCTGGCAGACTCGCCTACTTTTCCTAATCTGGACCCTGAGTATGAATACTGCAAGGCTTGTTCCCCCAATATGGACTTGGATAAAAAACCATAAAATGCCCTTAGTTTGCGTTTCTCACCATCATGTTTTACGAGTGTTTTTTGGAAATAAAGTGATTTATCCAAGGTGAAGATACTCTTTCCTTGGGGTTTTGATGTGATTCTTTTTTGAAAGAGTTTGTTATATTGTTGATCAGATCTCTTCGATTCAGGGCTTTGGATTCCCTGTAGAAGCGTCGATCTTATCAAAATGATGATTTGCTCAAAAGGTCCTTGAACGTTCTAAAGCTTTGAAGATCTTTAGACATCCAAGGTGGTGGAGCTCAGAAAATGATAAAAATGTGATGAAAACGCGATTTAAAGAAGAGTTTGAAAACCCTATAAAAAATTTCCTCAAAAAATTTGAAAATCATATATCACAGGCAAACCCTAAGTTGTTTTTATCAGTCCATGTTTCTAGCGCCAAACTGTGTGAGTGTAAAATTTGCATGAATACTTCACACCTAACAGCCATCAGATCTATTATCATGCAAAACAGTATTCAATCGTATAAGAGTGCGAAGAGATTAAAGATGCATCGAAGACAATACACCTGGGAATATGCAGACTAAGAACTCGATTATTCATTTAGTTTTGTGGTAACTAATACATGGATATGATCCTTAAAGGTTTAGAGGAGAAAGCTAACCTAATCTCACCCTTCACAACTTAGGTTACACAAAAAATCCAACCCTTACAATGTTTGTCGAGCTCGCCTTATATAGGTCGAGTCGGTAGTGGTTTACAGCTAATAAGACAAGCTACCCAATCGTGGTAGTGTCAGAGCTTGTCGAGTAAGGTGGTTCCTTCGGTGAGACCTCCGAAGATGACTTCGGGCTTTCATCCTTCGATGATCTAGACAAGTCTTCTATCTTCGATCTCTTCCTCGGGGAAACTCTGCTGGCTGATCCCGAAGTATGGCTGCGACATCCTCTGGCAGGGCCCGATCCTTCTGATCTTGACACGTGTCCCGAGGGTGTTTTACCCTCCACATGGTAAAAGCTTTTTGGGGTGTACGGATGTGGAACTTGCGAGAGGATTGCACCTTTAATCTCTCGAATCAGGTATGTTTACCTTTATCTACATTAGTGTACGCTATTTTACGATGACACCTATGACAAAAAGAGGGAGAAATCTTAGTAATTTCAGGGGGACAAATCTTCGTTTAACTACTACGACATATTCTTTACAAAAGAGAAATCTTTTCGGCATTGTCATAGGGTGGGGGGGGGGGCAGTAAATCGATGTGTTTGTCAGGTCTAAGCGTAAGTTAGTGTACTGATTAAAGGGGAGAACCTATCATATCGTGTAGTATCTTTAAGCATCGGTGCAATATGCTTACAAGTTTTGTATACTACTCAATTGCATAACAACTCTTGTTGGACTATGTCCTTCTAGAACTAAAGATGTGAAGTTCTTTGAGTATGTTATCTGCTATTATAATCTTCAATTGCAGCAACACACGATCATATATGAAGACGTTGAAGATTACAAAAAATCAAGATTACTTATGGTTAGGGCTAAAAGATTTCACTTTTTGATTCCATATGTAAGATTTGTTTTGTCACTAAAATTGACAAAGGGGGAGATTGTTAGAGCATAAATCTATTGGACCCACTGGCGTTGTTATACCAAGTCAGTTGTCAACTTTAGATGTCAAACCACAATCCTTGATTTAGTCTACAATATTATTTCGGACTAGTATAGTTTTAGGTATTTGAGACGAAGACCAATGATGATGAAGACCGGAGCTTATACACTTGATATCTATCGTCCTCATCGAAAGGTTAGAATGGTCTTCCTAATGGTTTCGTTTTACCAATTCTATCAATTTAATAGTCTATGATGTTGTATATATTGATCGATGATCGAAAGACTGAGTTCTCTTGGCACATAGGTTTTATCCATAGTGGCCAAGAATTAGAAGATTGTGGGAATAAAGTTTGATTTTGGAATAAGTACTTCAACAGCCTACACGTTCATGAACGAGTTCATATGTTGTATGAAAATTCCTGAACTCTGGATAGTGGCAAACATGAACGTGTTCATATACAAGTTCAGAAATTATTAACTCGTATGCTACAAACGTGAACGCGTTCATATTCAGCTGAGACATAAAACTTCTTTTAAGTCTCGTAACTCTTGTCCACTCGTTAGTCTTTCGCGTTCAAGGATATTTCCGTGAACCCTAATGCGTGGTTCAACTTGTTGATCCACTGCCTTTTCTTTTACTTGATCAAGTCGAATCTTTTCACCACCTTAGGCTATATTCCGACGGGTTTGTAGAAGATTGAGTTGGACCTCCATGTAAGCCTATGGACTTTCTAAGTTCAGAAACTTACTTGAGCCCTACTCAAGGTTGCTCAACTTTCAAGCAAATCCTCCCTTGATGATCCACATAAATAGAAGACCTTCTGCAAGATATAAACCAATCCTCTATACATATTGTATCCTTGCATAAAGGATGGTCGTCATCTTGAAGCCCTTTTCTTGGACTACGACTATTTAAAAGACTTCACTTGAGGATCGCGAAGCACAGGTCGGAATTTTTATTCCTGATCCTGTATCTTATGACGATTGTTTTGTTGCGGTCAATTCAAACAATAAAAACCAAAGATTTGATAGAAGCTTCGTACGACTGCACTCGGTGTTATCCCTTTCAATATATTATAGTAGGAGGTATTCCCACCATGCAGTATTCCACGAAACATAGATTCTCTGTCGCCTTTGCTTTTGCTTTTTCTCACCTAAAAGATGGATGAGTTTTCATCTAAGCCTAAACGAGAAAGATGGTGTTGTCCCAACCAAATCGACACTCTATTTATTATACAACGAGAATGTTAAATACCACTTTACCTGAAGTAAAACTCGAATTAAATTGAGGGAGTTGGGAAGTATCTCCTTCCATAGTAGCCTCTCATGTTTGCAAACTACTTCAATGCGAAGGGGTGTCCACTGACTCTATTCTCATAGACATTTCTCTAATGGAAAATGCCAGATTGACTTAGGATTATTCCCGAGGAAAATGCCTTGCGAGACAAAGCTGAGACTCACTTCAACCCATTATCTTTCTGAATCGTTTCTCGACTACCAATAGATTCTCTTAAATGATTTTGCTCCAGAGAAATCTATGTCGGTCTCGAATCATTTTTGTTCTGATTTTCGAAACTCACAAAAAACAAAAATGATAAGTCGACTGAGAGAAGATCCGACGACAGCATTCTTTGAATTACGTCCACACATATCCCGATGCTTCAGTCAAATCATCTCATGATTCTTTAAACCATGAGATTCCCCTGTGATATGTATCAGTATTACACCAAAATAAAATCCCAAGTGAATAAATCGGTTACCAAATTTGTATCAAAAAAAAAAAAAAAAAAAAAA
>JAJJMA010079664.1:0-11652 GCA_023529015.1 Papaver nudicaule
AGCCCTTAGGATGCTTTTACTATGCCAAGGCATTTTCTACCCTTACATTTTGCCTCTTTCATCTCCAAGATCTTTGATCGCCGGAGGTGAAATTCTTTTCGCCGAAAATGCCATACCACGTTCTCCACTAAGTCTTTACTGCGCCACATGTCCTTCTCTCAACTTCCGTTACGCCACGTGTCCTTCATGCAGCCTTCCTCACTTTATGACTTGTAACCGTTGATGCCCGTAATCTCCGCTACTACCCCACGATTGGTAACCGCCGGGCGCCAGTTACTCCTCCTTCTCCTATAAATACTGGAAAAATTTTGCCTTCACCTCTTTACCTTCTTCTTCCTTACTCGAGCAAAGCTTCAAAGTTTCTCAGAGCCCTAATCCCTTTTCTGCTACTGTTTCCGATTCCTTGTTTCTTCACAGATTCTTTCACCAAACACTTCACCATTACTTTGTCTTCATCCTTCTTCTTATTATTGTGTGAAATCCGTGCTCCAACCTCCTTTCTTCCTTGTTCTTTCGAGTTTGTTCATCTTCTCTGGTAACTTTTATTTTTCCGATACACCGTAAAATTCTCCTGAATCTTTACTTTCCGTCATTCATGGCTTCCACAACTCAAGCTTCTTCCAGTTCTACAACCCCCGCTACTCAGGTTTCCAACTCGCCAATCACTGAGGTTGAGTCCCCTTCTTCTCCTGCTGCTACCAAAGTTCCTGCTCGCCCGTCCTGGAAGAAATGGGCGGAGTATTGTGCCTGTGATAAGATCTTCATCGCTCCTTTAACTTTAACGCCTTTAAAAAAGGTAACCAAAGCTACTACTCCAACCACATTGGAAGATCTTCGTACGCCAGATCAACATGGTGAGGGTGCTATAACTGCCTACGGCACACTCAAAGCTGGAAAGGCGGATTTATTTCCCTTGTATGATCCCGCCGATACTTTTATGTGTGATCTCTTTCTGGCGATTAAGAAAAGTCCTTTTCAACTCACGGCGAATGCAATTCGCATTCTGGTGGAATGGAAGCTTCGCCGTAGCAACAAAACCAACTATCCAGATTTGTTTGAGAAGGGTAGATTTCCACCAGAAGCATATACTGTCGAAAATTTTCTTAAGCAGTATGATGTTCTTCCTTCCTCTGTGAAAGGTGAGCCTTGGGCTTATCGCTTTGTCACAAAGAAGAGAATAGCAAAGAATCCGGCGGAAGTCATGCTTGGCGCTGTAGACGCCAAAGAAGTTACTAACAAAACTGTCACGGCGAGGAAAAGTTCCGAGACCGGCTGGACCAACTTGCCTTGTTTACTGGGAGGCCCTTGGTTGCTAGGATGGCACGATGCAGGAAAAACGATCAAGCGACTAGATTTTGAAGAAGAACACAAGCGTTTTAAGGATCATGACTTCACCCATTTGGATTGGGCAGAGGAAAAAGACTATCTGGACGCCGATGGCAAAATACAGGTAGATTCTCAGGGTCAGTGGGTGATACAGACTAAGAAGTCTACCAAAAGGAAGTCTTCTTCCCAGGTAATATTTACTTTTAATGAATATATATCTATATTCTTCTCGCCGGGTTTCTAGAAAGGCAGAATTGAAGATCTAGAAACAAGCATACTGAAATCTTAATTTTTTAAAATATATCACATATATTTTAAAAAATATATATCTATATTTGCCTCTGCTTGTTTCAAGGTCTGATAAGTGTGCCGCTTATTTGCAGAGTACTCCCGCTCTGACTCCTCAAGAAGAACTCCGCCAAACCTTGAAAAAGATCAAGTTGGATGCTGCTGCCGCCGAGAATTCTCAAGGCGATGCCTCTGCTAACACTGGAGGTGCTGTGCCTCAGTCTTCCGCTACAGTACTGCCTCAGCCAAACTTACCTAGGACTCGGCGATCGACTTCTGGTTCCACAACTCCTTCTTCAGAAAAACCTCCCATCAATCCCAGGGACAAGACTCCTATTAACCAACTTCTGATAACCATTCCCGAAGAAAAAAGTGGCGATATAGTAATGACTGAAGCCGAACCTGAGAAGGAAACTCCCAAAATTTCTTCCGAGCGGGAGCCTATCATTTCTCCTGCCAATGTTTTCATTCCTCCCGCCGGGAACGCTTTCACTCGCCCTTCCGGAAGTTCTAATTCTCCTCTCGCCCTTACAAACCTTCACGAAATGCCCTTCGGCGATAGGGATTCTAGACTCCCGAGAAGGAGTGACACCGGCATGGTAGTAAATAGTCTCGCCGAGTCTTTTACTCGTTTGCTCTCTTTGGAAGAAGAGAAAAACAGTCCTGCTGCTCGCTATTACGCCGCTATGTTAAAGTACGCTTCAACAGGCCTTGCCCATTCTTCAAGTTTAGCCTCTGTGGCCCAGGGGTTGACTTCCCAGGAACATTTTTTCATGGCTGCAGCGGTAACTACTCGTTTCAACATACCCTTATTGTCTAGCTATAATAACCAGACTTGCTGACTTTTTCCTTTGTTTCTGCCTCAGGCATTTCAACATTGCTTGAGTTTGATTGATACCTTTGATGTACAAGTCGAGATGGTGAACTTCCTGACTGGTGAGAACGAGAATCTCGAACGCCAGCTGAAGGCGAAAGAAACAGAAGCAACAAGATTACTTAATGCTAGCCTCAAAGAATCCACTGAGCGTGGAGAACTTCAAGGTACTTTCCTCCTTAGATTTATAAATTAAATTTTCTTTTCCTTCCAGCTTTTCGCCGAAACCCTTAGATCTTGCCCCTTCTAAGGTTGCCGTCAACATTCTGACACACAACTGAAGCGAGCTGAAACCGAGATAGATAACTTGGCGAAGGCTAATGCTAAAAAGTGCGATATGTTGTACGGCCAGACCAAGACTATTGAGCGGTATCGCCGAGAGTTAAATTATGTTAACGAATTAAATGTTAACCTTGATAATCTTCTCAAAGTTTCCCAAGCCGACTTAAAGTGGATGGAGAGCGAGCGTGATAATGCCCGCCGGCTAGCTGAGCTTAATAACAAGCGTAAAGAAGCCGCAATTGTGGACCATATGAGGGCCAGCTCCTTACGTTTGGATGAGAAAGCGAGAGCTGATAAGCTTGCCTCTCGCCTGAACACTGCCATTTCTGAAAGGGATTTCGCCGAACAAGAAGCACAGCGATGGAAAGATTTCTGTAAGATTCACGGCGATCGTGCCAGAGAACTTGATAATCAATTAAAAGCCCAACTGCGGCAAATGGCCACAGTATCCGGTTCTTCTGTAAATGCTAAGTTTGAGTCCCATCTACAACTCCTCGTAGAAGCCCAAACTGGTGCTTGTAGGCACGTGAGCGAGTTGGAAGGTAGATTTCTAGGATGTTCTTCCGCTAGCTTCTTCGTATTGCCTCAGTTTCTAACTCTCATATCTTACTTTCAGGGCGAGTCAAACACTTGGAGGAAGAATTGAAGAAACAGCAAAAGACTGTTGAGGATCACAAGCTCTGTACCGATACCATCTCCGACTTGGCTGCCAAGCTTACCCATCACCATGGTTGTGAAGAAAGGCTTGAGCAGGCTGTAGAAGCTCACCGCCAATGTCCCAATCAGATCGCTGAACTGACCCTTCAGCTCCAAGACCACAAGAAATGCCAAACCTCCATTGAGGGTCTTGAGAGTAAGGTGAAATACTTGGGCGATATTCAGAGTGGACTCCAAGCTGATTTGAGTAGAGCTCAGAAGGACCTCCTAGCGAAGGATGTTAAACACAAGGAACAATTGCTCCTGATGGATTTTATCGCCGTCCAAGAATATGTTAACAAAAAATTTCCAGAGATGGGCCATAAGGTTCCTGAGGAATACGCTTTTGCTCCCAAAACTTCCGCTGTAAATGAGGTTGTTGACTGTGACCAGGATGGCGAGGGGTCCGGTTCTAGCGGCGAGGAGGAGGAGGAAGAAGTGGTTCATGAAGAAGAAGAAGCGGAAGATGAATAAGCGGAAGATGAAGAAAAAATAGAGGATGTGCAAAGACAAGACGGCGAGGATAAATCCGCCCCTTAGTGGCTGGCCACTTTACTCTTTCTTTGTGCCTCTGGCAGCTTCCTTTAGTAGACTTCTTGTAATGAACAATCATTTTATTTTGTGTTTTGCTAAGGCGGGTACTTCGCCTCTTTTCATTTGTGTTGCTGCCTTGTATGGATATTACCCTTAGCTTTGGTAATAGATGCTCTTTCTTTTAAATGTTGCCTTTACATTATCTTTTATTACGCTTGCTTGGTAATAGATGTTCTTGCCTCTGCAAGTGGCCTTTTAGCCTATCACTGAGTGTTTTACCTCAGCGGTGCTCTTTGAGTTTTGATATGTCTTCAAAGACTTAACTTGACATTGAGTGAGTGACGGCCTTGTCTTGTACAGCCAACAATTTCAACAACTAACTGAATAGTTTCTCGGAGCAGCAGGTTTAGATCCCAGCCGTAACCATTACTTGTGCCCGTCGGCGATCTAATATAAGTAGAATGGGTTGCCCTCATAGACTTTACTACACTATAGCTTCCGCCAGAGGTGATGCTATGGCGTAGACGGATTAGCACACCGCGGTATCGCCGGTGTGATGCTACAGCAAAGGGATCCTTATTTCCTTACAAACACTTACAGATCAACAAGTAACACGACTGGCCTTACAGCTAAGCCTGGGTCGGACTAACTCTTACAAGATGGTGCGTTCACTCAATGCAAGCAAGCTTTCTTCATAAGAGATCTTGGCTCTTAGTTGATTTTGTTGGTTTGGGCATTATGCCTTCAAAAATGGCTCATGGCCTTAGTACCTGATCAGGGTTTTGGTATGGCTTTTTATTGCCTTGGGCATTTATGCCTCTGCGAGTGGCTTTTATAGCCTGTTGCTGAGCGTTTTGCCTCAGCCATTATGCTCTTTGAGCTTTTAAGCTTTAGTCCTCACTGTAGTTAGACTACCCAGTGAGTGGAAAATTTAAGTGGCACAGAAATTTGTTAACGGGGTTCGGCGCATGATAGCAAACCTACGTCCCCGGATCTTATTCGCTGTTGTGCTACATCAGTTAATAAGATTTCTTGGGTATTATACCCGCCCAAGACTTCGGACTTTACATTATTCTCCTCAAGGATAGTACTTCTTAAGGAACCTGGCGTTCCATGGATGTTCCAGTTGTACGCCATGCTCGTCAATTAGTATATACGCTCCTGGCCCAGCTACTCTTTTGACCACATATGGGCCATCCCATACAGGTTCCAGTTTCCTGCATCCTTCTCGCTGAGAAGGGGGAACTTCTCGGAGCACCAGCTCGCCGGGTGAGTATTCTCTTGGAATCACTCGCTTGTTATATTCCCTGGCTAATCGCCGATGGTAATTCTCCATGTGAGTAAGGGCGATCAAACGCTGCTCTTCTAAGTCATCTAGCTTGGCTAGGATTAGATCTGTATTCAGATTCTTTTCCCATGCCTCATGCTTTGTAGTGGGCAGAATTACTTCAGATGGGAGTACTGCCTCAGCACCGAAGGTAAGTAAGAAAGGAGATGCTCCAGTTGCTTCTCGAACCGTAGTTCTATATGACCACAGGACGTTGTGCAAATGCTCACACCATGCCTTTTTATGCTTTTCCAATCTTTTCTTCAGTCCCATTCCAATAGTCTTATTGGTGGCTTCTGCCTGGCCGTTACTCTGAGGGTATAAGGGAGTTGATTTTCCCAACTTGACGCTGTAATGAGCGAGTAACTTCCTTATGTTGTCGCCGACTAACTCTTTTCCATTGTCTGTACATATCTCCGCCGGTACACCAAATCTGCAGAATATGTTCTCCCAGATGAATGTGAATACTTCTTGTCCTGATTTCTTCCGGATAGCTTTAGCTTCACACCACTTAGTGAAATAGTCTGTCGCCACAATAATGTACTTCCGCTGTCCAGAGCCTGTAGTTAGTGGACCAATAATGTCGATACCCCACTTGGCAAATGGCCAAGGGCTAAGCACTGAGTTTAAAGATGTTGCCGGCGCTTTAATTCTTCTTCCATACAGCTGACATGGCTTGCATCGCTGAACATATTCCTTTGCATCCCTATTCATCCAAGGCCAGTAATATCCTTGCATTCTGACCTTCAAGGCTAGAGCTCTTTGGCCACCATGATTTCCACAGTCTCCTTCATGAATCTCCTTTAGTAATTTATTACCTTCCTCGCTTGACACACATCGCAGAAGTGGTCCAGAGAATGACCGGCGATATAAGATTCCATCTCGAAGTTCGTAGTTCGCCGAGCGACTGATGATCTGATGAGCCAAGATTTGGTTTCCTGGTAAAGTTAAGCGGTCTAAATAGTATCGTATCGGCGATCTCCAATCTGTTTCTGCTGATTCTTCAACACTTGTTGTTAATACTTCCCATTGCCTTGGTGCTGTTACTGATGGCTGCATTACCCTTTCAATAGCTATTGAAGGAACATCTGGATTTGTCATCATCGAGGAGATAAACGCCAATGCATCGGCGTGCCTGTTATCTTTTCTGCAGATGTGGCGAAACTTGATACCCGTAATCCTCTGGGCATACTCCCTAGCAAGTTTCAGGTACTTCTGCATAGATGGGTCTGCTGTCTGGTATTGTCCAGATATTTGTCGAATCACCAGCTGAGAATCACTTGTCAATCTGACATTGCTAATTTTCATTTCTATGAGTATTCGCATTGCATGAATGACTGCTTCGTATTCTGCCTCATTATTGGTCGCCGGGAACTCTAGCCTTAGCGAGTGCACTATCCTTGCTCCTTTCGGCGAGATAAGAACAATTCCAATTCCATTCCCTTCTTTATTCGACGAACCATCTACATAAACCTCCCATCCATCAGGCCTGCACTTCAATAAATCTGGAACTTCATACTCTTGCTCATCCAAGGAGGAGGGGATTTCTTCTATCTCTTCTTCTTCATCAATTGGGAAGTCAGCGAGAAAATCTGCTATAACTTGAGACCGCTGAGCTGTGCGTATTTCATATTGGACGCCGAACTGTTCAATCTGCTGATTCCACTTGGCGATGCATCCCACTCGCTGAGAGCTGTGTAAGATAGACTCTATTGGAGTTTTTGTGAGGACCACAATGGGGTGAGCATGTAAATATGGGCGCAATCGCTGAGATGCGAAAACCAAAGCCAGAATCAACTGCTCTATTTTGGTGTAATTCTTCTCCGCTCCTTGCAACGTTCTACTGATATAGTATATAGGTGTTTCTCCACCTTTGGTTCTTACAAGCACTGCACTTATGGCAAAAGGAGTTGCGGCGAGATATACTCTGAGCTCCTCGCCATGCTCTGGCGGTTGAATTGCTGGGAGAGTGGCGAGATACTTCTTAATACCCTGAAATGCAGCTTCGTGTGCCTCAGTCCAGTTGAACTTTTCTCCTTTCTTCAATGTCTGAAAAAATAGCTTACACTTGTCGGAGAATCTGGAGATGAATCTGTTGAGAGACGCCAAAGTCCCATTGAGTCGCATGACATCCTTTACAGTTACTGGCGAGGGCATCTCTATAATTGCCTTGACCTTGGCTTGATCAGCTTCTACTCCCTTCTTTGTGACGACATATCCTAAGAATTTTCCTGAAGTTACACCAAAAACACACTTCGCCGGGTTGATCTTTAGCTTAGTGATACGCATATGGTTAAATATTTCTCTGAGGTCTTCCACATGAGTTTGTTTCTTTTTGCTCTTGACAAGCATGTCATCAACATAGACTTCCATCGTCTTCCCAATCCACTTTTCAAACATTTTCTGTGCCATCTCTTGATAGGTAGCGCCAGCATTCTTCAATCCAAACGGCATCCGAGTGTAACAAAATAACCCCTTAGTGGAGAAGAAAGCCGTATGCTTCTGATCTTCTTCCGCTAGAGGTATTTGGTTATATCCTGAGTAACCATCCATAAATGATAGCAACTCGTGACCTGATGTAGCGTCTACGGTCTGATCAATACTTGGCAGCGGGAAACTATTCTTGGGACAAGCTCTGTTTAGGTCACTGAAATCAATGCAGATCCTTACTCCCTTGTTCTTCTTTGGTACCACGACCATGTTGGCTATCCATTGCGGATACTGCACTGGTCTTATTATACCAGACGCCCTCATTTTGTCAATTTCTGCCTCCACGGCCTCTTTATAAGCTGGAGCCAATTTCCTTATTCTTTGCCTGAATGGTTTGACCTTTGGATCAATATCAAGCTTGTGACATGCTATCGCCGGATCAATCCCTGGCATCTCATTCATGCCCCAAGCAAAGACATCAACATATTCCCTGAGTAGTGCTATTAACTTCGCCGACTCGTCTTCAGTTAAAAGAGTACCAATTTTTACCATCTTCGGCCCCTGCTCCTCGCCGATATTAACATCCTTAGTAGGTTCCACCGCCGTGAAATGTAGCTCTGGTTCTCCCATCGGCGATGGTTCCTTTAATTGCTATAAGGTTTTCTCTCCGGACTTCGCCGAGTCTTCTACTGAGTTTACCGAATGCACATATGTGGTTGGGTTGGCGATGAAGTCTAGAATTTCTCGCTCCTTTACCGCTTCCTTGCCGAGCTTCTTTTTCTCTGCCAATTTCACCTTTCGGTTTTCTCGCATTTGCACATCCGCCGAATTGCACGCCTTGGCCACTGATAAATCTCCAACATACTCGGCGACTCCAAAGGGTGTAGGAAACCTTAGACGCTGATGATAAGTAGAAGGGACTCCCTTTAAACTGTGGAGCCATGGTCTCCCCAAAATTGCTGCATACGGCGAATCAACGTCCACAATGCAAAGAGTAGTATTCAAGAAGTACTCGTCACAAATTTTCACTTTTAACTCAATCTCGCCTTTAGGCTTAGATGCAATGCCATTAAATCCATAAATGTTGTATGAGGATACCGTCGGCGAAGGTATTTTCTTATCTTTTGCTCTCATCGCCTCAAAGGCAGTGTTAAAGAGGATGTCCACAGAACTCCCCGGATCAATAAGCACCTTTGGCAACCTGAATCCTTCAATCTGAATAGTGAGAACCAGAGGGTTGTTATGACTCCTTCCTTCTGGAGGGACTTCTTCAGCGGAGAACCCAACACATGCTTTCATCCATTCTTGCAATGGTTCTTGCTTAGCGGCGACACTACAAATTTCATTCCCCATTCTGTCTCGCTTATGAACTCGAGACATGACATTATCATGAAATTCATCCCTAGTAATTTTTGAATGCACAATGGAATAGCAATCTAATTCTAGCAAGTCCCGCTCAACCTTAACCTCGTACACATTTGGAGTGTGAACTGGAATGGCCTGAATTGGCTGAACCATGACAGGAGGTGGCGGTGGCAATTCTAGGAATTCTTCAAACTTCCCCATACGGATGAATCGATGGACTTCTTGCTGCACGCCGGTACAATTTTCAGTGGTATGGCCATGGAACTGATGGAACTGACAGAAGGAGTTTGTATTTGTCGGCGGGACCCTCGGGTTTCCTCTGTTGTAAGGATAGCGGATGTCATCCCTACAGTTAGAACTTTCAATTTGCCCAAATGCATCTGTATAAGAAACACGTAACTTAGGTAGTGTAGCATCTTGGAATGGCTGCTGGTTGCCTCTGCCAAATTTTCTGTTATCTCCATTATATCTTCTATCACCATTCCCATTTCGCCGGTTATCTCTTCCTCCACGTCCATAGTTTCCTGCTGGCTTACCTCGCCCATCATAGTTTTCTCGCTTCTGCGAATTCCAATGTTGCTCAGCGGTAACCTGCTGTGGCTGCTTTGCCGCTTCTGGTACCACTATCGCCGATGCGGGGTTCTGCACCAATTTCCGCTGTTCCGCCTTCAACCATTCTTTCTTGATTTCTTCTTGATCTTCCGGCGAGAGACTGTTGATAGAGTGAATTTGCTTCGCTCTCTCCTTCTTTTGGCGTAACTCCTCTTCTCGAATTTCTTCATAGTTCAACCACTCATCCTGCATCGCCCTCAAGGCTTGCAAGTCCTTCGGCATGTCCCAAAATAACTTTTGATACAATTGGTCTGTTGTCTCCATACCACTAAGGAATGATCTTATCTTCTCCTTTTCTGATACTTCTGACCCAACTTCACTGCTTGCCTTTCTCCATCTTTGGATGAAAATTTTGTAAGACTCCAAGTGCCTTCTCTTTATGTTGAATAACCTTTCTATGCCCGGCCGACTTCTATTGTTCTGGATAAAAGCACGTAAAAACTTGGATTCCAATCTCTCAAAATATTTGATTCTTCCTTCTTTAAGCCCATCAAACCAAGCTAGAGCCTCCTCCTTAAGTGTGGCGGGGAAAGCCATACACATTATGGGGTCTGACCCTACCCAAGCTGCCATGTCTCGTCTATAAGCCTTTAAGTGCTGCGAAGGATCTCCCGTTCCATCATATGTGGAAGTGAATTTAGGTGTAGAATACTTGGGAGATACAAACCCGTATGTAATACTTTCATGAAAGGGTGTTTTTTGTGCTTCCGACAACGCAACCTTGTACTTTGCTTCCCTCGAAGATCCACTCATCGCTTCTACTTTGTGCTTCAATCGGCGAAGGTCCTTCTTCAACTCCTTATCTGTTCCGTGCTGTCGCTTAGAACTACTGCGATCTTTGTCATCTTTCCCAGGTATGTTCAACCTTCTGCCTCTTTCATCATATTTTGCTGTTGAATCTGACACTTCTGGCGTACTAGTTCCACTCTTTTCTGCTCGGCGAGTTGTATGAGAATTTGAGTAAGAGTGCGCATGGGACCCATGACGAGATGAATGTGAATGAGAGGTATGGCGAGTCGAATGCGAGCGGGATGTATGACCTTTATTTTGCGCTGCCAACAATTCTCTATGACTCTGAAGCACCGTCTCCATTTGCAATTGCATTTGCCTTTCGAATTGACTAGCCTGCCTGTTGTTGGCTTCAAGAATTTGCCTCAGCAAAGTTTCTGTGGTATTGGTGGATCCAGTGTTATCTGCTATCACTACTGGGCGAGTTACTGTAGCTCCCGGTACTATCGCTGCACCATTTCTGCTAGCTGCCTGAGTAATCTCCACTGGTACGATTGGTTCTTCTGCCACTGCTGGGACTTCATCCGCCACATGCTGAGTCTCGCCGACGTCTTGTACCAACTGCTGCTGAACATTGGTCACCACATGCTGCGTTTCGCCGACACCTTGCATCAACTGCTGCTGAACACCGGCCGTCACTCTACTTCCTGCCATTGCGTTTTGAGTTACTTCCCTTGCATTCGATGCCTCTCCTCTAATGAATCCACCGCCACCCATCTGTTCGCCGCAAGCATTTGCTTCCACTGCGCTGCTGATTCTTGTCAGCATTGGGTTAGGCTCAGGTGACCTTTCTGCATTCTCAAAACGAGTGATATCCTCCATGTAAACCTGCTCTTGGCGAGTCACTCGTTGTACTGGTGATCGGCGAGATGTGCCTGCCAAATTAGGATCTGCTGGACCAATTGGCCCTATCGCCCTGCTTCTAGTGTTGTGACCACTGGGACCTGTCGCTGACGTAGGAGGGATAGGGTGCCGAGGAGGCCTACCCGCCGGAGCTTTATCGCTTCTTCCTCTAGGACCCATTCGCCGAATGCCTATAAAAGAAGACAAACACACTTCCTGACAGTATTGCTCTGTTAGTACTTGCTAATCTTCTCAGTGCTTTACTCACAACAAGAACCCTAATTTC
>JAJJMA010079704.1:0-10776 GCA_023529015.1 Papaver nudicaule
AAGAAGAAGAAGAAGAAGAAGAAGAAGAAGAAGAAGAAGAAGAAGAATAAGAACATGTACATGAAGCCGACCCGTTTCATGTAGGAAACTTTATTGATGAGCTGGTGGCTGCTGATGAGGAGCAAGAATTGAGGGTCGATGATTGGTTCGACTACCGGATGGGGGAAGTGGATGATGTGGGTGTTGTTGATTCTGCTGCTGCTACTGGTACTGTTGTTGTTTCTTTTAAAGAAGAAGAAGAAGAAGAAGAAGAAGAAGGAGAAGAAGAAGAAGATGAGGGAGATAATGGGGATGAGGAGGAAGATTCTGACGAGGAGGAGGAAGTTTCTGACGAAGAGGAGGAAGAAGAACCTGATGATGAGGAAGATTCCGAGGAGGAAGATTCCGAAGAGGAAGAAAATGATGAACATAGTGATATTGTTAATGGGGATGAGGATGACGAGGATGGGGACTCGGGTTCAGTTCCTATTATTAATATTTGTGTGTATAAACATAATTTTTTGTATATTTTGGGATATTTTGGGGAAACTGGTTGTGTTACCAGTAGTTATGGATATGGCGCACACACTGAATGTCTTAATTCTGATTGTGTGTGCGCTTTCATAACAGTGATTAACCTAGATACTCTTAACTCTGATTGTATCAACTCTGACCTATTTTTTATTTCTTTAGTCAGAGTTGTATTCAGAACTGGAAGTGTGGGCTTTTTTGTTTCTTTTTTGTATACTCTGGCAGAAATATGCAGGAAAACTGGAACTACTTTTATGTATTCAGATATCCCTGCTAGTCAGCTTAATGTAATCAGGGAAAATCAGTGATCTTGTAAATCCTTTGCTCGGTAATGTAATTTTCTTTTTGTAAATCCTTTGCTCAGTAAATCTTGTAAATCAGCTTAATGAAACCGTCCTAGTGGCATATATGTCCATAAGAAGATTACTCAAACTTGCTTACTTTTTCTGCTTCCTCAAAGGCTTCTTTTTCAGCCTGCAACAAACAAGATAAAATATGAGATACATACACTAATCATTACGGAACAAGATTCAGCAGTGAAGAGAGGAATTATGATTGTGACGAAAGTCCACCATGGCATTCTTAGCGTCTCTTACTGTGATTTATTATTGTTGAATCATGTTATATGCAGACGTTCATGTTCTACTTTAAGAGGTTATTATGTTTGACTTAGGAATATGGTTTTATAAGGAAATATAATCCAATGGAAAGACTTATCGAAGAAATTTCTAGTCATCCTTTAGTTAGAGTTGTTCTACCGGGTCTATACTGAGTCATCCTCTTCTTCACCGATTTCCTTTAACAAATCCCCAGTTCCGATATGAATGAACGGTTAGGCTTAGTTTTGTCTGGTTTGTTAGGTAATTATGTGGAGTTCTTTAGTCCTCTTGGTGTTCTTCCTGGTTGTATTGGCAGCGAGTCATTTGGGACTCAAATCCCTTCTCCATGCTTATCCTTTTGAGCTATAGTCTGCTGCTCTGGAGTTGGGAAGAGGGTTAGCTCTTTTTTTTTGGGTTTAACACCTTTAAGCTTAAAAGACTGTTTAGATTTGAGCTTGAACATCATTTCTATGATACAAAGAGGTAAAAGATGCAATTAATCAGTTTTTGGGCGTTATTTGGCGATTTTGGTCCAACAATTTCATAGATCTAGTGAACCCGTTTGTACTTTGTAGCTGAGAATTTTGCATCCGATGGCTTGGAGACACGCCATCAAAGGTTTGTTTGTTTTACAGGTTCTTCACAGAGGTATGAAATTGAATTCGCAACAAACTCACGTGGATAAACCCAATTGATTCACCGTTCATGCTTTTTCTTGGCTTCACCGACTCTAACTTTCCCTGCTAATTCACCGTTCATTGTTTAGTAGAGAATGGATAAACCCAAATTCAATTAAGCTCACCCTGACAGATTTTCTGTGTGTTTTGAATTTGAGTTTAAATTCTGTCTTCTCCATAAGTTCTGGCTGTCTCAACAAGTTTATATTGGAATTCACTTTCATATATATCTTCATAAGTCTAGAATGGTCAGTTTCATTTCTAGATGGATGTTAAGTTCTACACAGATTTATTCGCTAAAGAAGGTAGCCTGTACCGGTGATTTCATGTTGCTGATGGTTAAAGGTTTGGTTATTCATTTTCCATCTTTTCCATCGTCAGATTTTGCTTCACCTGTTCCCATTTGGCCGACTCAAACGGGTGAAATCGTGAGTCATAGATTGGGATCCTGGGTTGTTAACTATGGCGGTTCGCATTTGACACGAGTTTCTCCACACATACTGACCTTAGAGACAAGACGTGACAAGTGGTCCCCAGTTATTGTACGTAGTGGTCACTGGTGTTTTCTTAAAACGCATGTCGCAAGTAAAATTGGAGTGACGTTGCTATTTTTGGTTACGTATATGGAGATGCCACATATAACTCACACTTTACAAATGATTAGTTTTTGTCTGGTTTATATCTTAATGCGTGGAGTTCAATTTCGTTACTTCTAAAGGGGCTAATTCCAAGGGATGATCCTTATTTGATGAGATGCATGCGGAGGATTCACATGGTTTTTTCAATAACTGTTACTAGTACTTCTTCATTTCCATACCATGGGAGGTATAAGGGTAGAGAACAATTTTACTGGCTATGCGCTTCTTTAACAGTTGCATCTAAGTTCAGAGAGGGAGGACTTCAGAAGCATGCAGGCTACCTTGTTATGTTGGAGAAACACAAGGTTATCATTTGGTGGAGATTCTAGGTCCAGTATTTTGGTTAAGTTATGGGTTAGAGTTTGTATTTGGTTTCGCACGTATCTTTTTGTCTATTGTTTGGTTTTTATATAGTCAGGAGTGTCTGTTTCTTTTTGTATTAGTCGTTTGTATTATAAAGTCTACAGGTTTGGTACCAACTTCTCATTAGCTTCTAGAGGAAATCTAAACAGAAGACGACGGTCTTTACTTCAGCATCAGCAGTTTGGCAACAATCATTCACCGAGTATCACTACCAACATCATCATCTTTCGACATTGGCGGTGTACCAGATCCGCTTTGTTACTCAACTTTTAGTATAAGATCCACTTTGTCATCCCACGGGAGAGTGCAATCACCATCACCACCACAAATGCAGCTGAACTCAGTATCAAGAGGTCTTTGTCAACACTACATTGACATACACTGCGTGGTTGATCTCGGTCGACAACCAGAGGAGCTGGCAAATGAAACGGCTTGAAGACAGATTTATAATCCTTGCACCCACACAACAGTTATCTTGGACACGGTCACACCGTCTTTCTTGCAACAAATCTTATATACGGATCAGAATGGTGTACCCACCCCACGAGTTGTACCCACATGTAACTCGAACTTAAATTAATAAAAGCCTTTCCCGTCAAATTTTTCTTCTAGTTATTAGAGAATCATGCAACTGTGTATAATAGAAGTCACATGTTTACGGCATAGTACATATAAGGTAGATAGTGCTATCTGAGTACAAATATGTGTTGGGTGTAATCAAGGTGTAATAAAATTGACACTATGCCAAGTGTCCTTTTTTTTTTTTTTTTTTGGTATTCAGACAGTAGAACTCAAACAACAAGAAACAACAAAATAAACCTAGCCTGCATCTACAACACAAAGGGTAGATAAAAATGCAGGAATTTCAGAACCAGTCCACTTAGATTGGACGTTGTTGATGAAGGCGAATTTGGCTAGTTCATGAGCAGTATTGTTGGCTGGTTTTGGGACGTAATTGAAATCCACCAGAGGGTGCCTTCTTATCAGAGCTTTGATCTCATCGATGTTCTTCCAGATTTTCCACGGTGGTCGTCGCATTTCTCCCTTCAAAGTCTTTGTTAAAACCTGACAGTCTCCTTCAATGACATCATTATGAAAGCCCAATTCTTCAGCAAATTGCATAGCCAGAAGACATTCATCAGATTCAGCTATGACTGGTGAGTCAGTTAGACCCACCCTGGTACAAGCACCACAATATACACCATTGGCATCTCTGGCAACTGCAACACTGGCAAATTTACCACTCTGTACACAACGTCGACATTTATCTTGATCATGGGATGAGTTGGTGGAGTCCAAACATGAGCCGAGTTTTCAAGCACAATCCTTGTAGACGCATCACCAGACTCAAACTCAGTTTCATCTATCTCATTATGATAATAATAGAGATTGAACCAGTAAAATGCATTGTTGAGTACGCCTTGAATATAAGGTTTCTTGTTCTCAAACACCAATGCGTTTCTGCATTTCCAGATAGCCCAACATATTGCAGGCCCTAATGCAAAGGAGTATTCATCGTCTTGGGCTAATAACCATTGTTCAAGCATGCTGCCAACAATGAGATTTTTCTGCTGCTGAAGTCTAAGTCCGAGAGGGGATGCGAACCAAACTGCTTGGGCAACTGAACAGGAAAAGAGGAGATGAGAAGTGGTTTCCTCTGTCAAATTGTAAATTCTACACTCCTTAGAAACTCCTTCCAAAATGCTTCCAATTCTATGAGCCACAGCAATACCATTATGCATTGCTCTCCAAATGAAATTCTTGATTTTTGGAGCAACTCTTTTTGTAGCCCAGAGCTTTTTCCAAGGGAAATCAGAATCACCTAAAAACGATGGCTCACCGTACGTCTCCGTGAGAAGTTTCTGAAAGGATTGTGGCGAGAAATCTCCATGGGAAGTAAGTCTCCAAATAAGTTTATCTTCAGCTTCCCTGTTGATATAGATTCTTTCGATTTGTCCAGCAGTGAAAGTGTCGAAACGCTGATGAAGAATGTCAGTATCCCATTCGCCGGTGATTGGGTTAATGAGCTGGTTCACAGTGATGATTTCGTTGTTGCTGCCACCAGTGGGAGTGAAGTTTGGTAGTGTTGGAATCCATGGTTCATGCCAAACTTTGATGCTTTTACCGTCACCAACTAACCAGCAACATCCCTTCTTCAAGCAATCTCTACTGCCCAGAATTGCAGTCCATGTAGATGAGCACCTTCTTGGTTTTTTCACAGTCCAGAAATTGCCTTCCCTGAGATACTTTGCTCTTAATATATTTCCCCAAAGAGAGTTATTATCATGGAGGAATCTCCATGCTAGTTTAGCAACAAGTGCTTGATTGAGCTCATGGAGATTTCTGAGGACTAACCCACATTTTTCTTTGGAGATATTGAACCATTCCCATCTTAAGTAGTGCATTTCCTTTTTTGTATGCCCCACCAAAAAGATATGATGATATGAGTGAGCTTGGAGAGAGTAGTCATTGGCAAGATGCATATGGCCATGTAGTAGACAGGGATTAAGGCAAGAACTGATTGGATTAAAGTTATTCTCCCGGCATGAGATAACGAGTGCCTTTTCCAACCCGAAAGTTTATCCTCAAACTTCTCAACAAGAAAATTGTAGTTTGTAATTCTGTTATCTTGTTGCAGTATTTTCACCCCCAAGTATTTCTCATCTTTGTTCATTCTGTTAACCCCCAACTGCTCCATAATTTCATTGCATCTTGTCTCACTTATGCCCCTGCTGAAATGGATAGAGGACTTGTTGTAGTTCACCAGTTGCCCAGCAATCTGATAGTACAATTGAAGAACAGTTGGAATGGAGGAGATTGTAGTATCATCTATGCTTCCAAACAACATGACATCATCTGCAAACATAATGTGAGATACACTAAAGGCATATCTATTGATTTTATAGCCATTATAGAGCCCACAAGTTCCATTATGTTGATAATGCAAGAGAGAGTGTGAGAACAAATGATGAATAAGTATGGTGACAAAGGGCATCCAATTTCCTTTTTGGTATGGCGGTATTTCTCGTAGTACAAGTTCGCCAGGCTGAAACTCTCTTTCGATTACTTTTTTGTTGTATCCTCGGGCTGCCCCTTTCTGGTAATTAATGACGTGTTGCCGAGCTTCCTCCCATTCTTCTTCGAGGTCATCCAATTTTGCGTATATTAAATCTGCCGACAGGTTCTGTTCCCACGCTTTGTACTTATCCGTTGGTATCATTATTTCTGTAGGCAGTACTGCCTCGGTCCCGTATGTTAGGTGAAAAGGAGTCATTCCCGTTGCTCGTCTTTGTGAGGTTCGGAATGCCCATAGTACGTTGTGCAGATGCTCGCACCACTGCTTTTTGTGGGGCAATACTCGTTTTTTCAAGTTGTCTCCTATTGTTTTGTTTGTTGCTTCTGCCTGGCCGTTACTTTGGGGATATATTGGCGTCGAGGTGCCTAGCCTTACGTTGTATTGATTTAGCAGTTCTTTAACTTCGGCGCTGAGGAATTCTTGGGCGTTATCCGAGACTATCTCTGTAGGTACTCCGAATCGACATAATATGTTCTCCCAGAAGAAGGTAAATACTTCTCGTCCCGTGTGATTCCTTAAGGCTTTGGCTTCGATCCATTTGGAGAAGTAATCAGTTGCAACTATAATGTACCTTCTTTGTCCCGTTCCTGGAATGAATGGGCCGACGATGTCTACCCCCAATTGGCAAAGGGCCATGGGCTCAGTACCGAATTCAAGTTTGTTGCTGGTGCATGGATTCGTTAAGCGAATCGTTGACATGGGTCACATTTTTGAGAAATGCTCTTTGCGTCGGCATGCATATATGGCCAATAGTATTCCTGAGCCTTGGTTCGCTGTGCCAGTGCTCTTGCACCACTGTGGGTCCCTTCTTCTCCACTATGCAGCTCTTTCATTAGTGCAATTCCATCTACTCGGTGTATACACCTTAATAGTGGTCCCAAGAATGATTATCGGTGTAAGACCCCATCTATGAGTCGATAGTTAGCGGACCTACTGGTTACTTTGTGTGCCTCCATAGGATTGCTCGGTAATTCCTTGTCCTCCAAATATTTCCTTATGGGTACTCTCCAATCGTCGTATTCTTCTTGAATGGCCATCACTAGGTCCCCTTCTTCGACTGTTATTGATGATTGCTTTACTCTTCCGATTTCGATGGAGATTTTATTTTTGTCTGTTACTTTGGAGGCAATGAATGCCAAAGCGTCCGCATGTCTGTTGTCCTTTCGACAGATGTGTCGGATTTTCAGATGCGGAATTTTCGCCATGAGTCTTCTTGCTAACTTTTTGTACTTGGATAACGAATCATTGGATTGGTAACTTCCATCCAATTGTCGTACTACTAGTTGTGAGTCCGTTGTTATTCGTGCTTCCTGAATTTCCATGCTGATTATGCGCTTTAGGGTATGGATCATTGCTTCGTATTCAGTCTCGTTGTTAGTTGCTTCAAACTCTAACCGAAGTGCGAATACAGTACACTCTCCTTCGGGTGAGGTGAAGACTATGCCTACCCCTCGGCCATCGTTGTTTACCGAACCGTCAATGAAAATCTCCCATCTCCGAGGATGGCATTGTTCTAGCAGGTCGTCAGGCCCTTCGTCGTCTTCGACTCCCAAAATTGGCTCTTCTTCGTAGTCTTCTTCGATTGGAAACTCGGCTAAGAAATCTGCGATGATTTGTGATTTTAACGCGGTTCTGATCTCGTATTCCACATCATATTGTCCTATTTGAGCGTTCCATCTTGCGATTCTGCCTGCTGCTTGGAGGTTTTTAAGAATGGATTCAATTGGTGTTTTTGTCAACACTATTACTTTGTGGGCCTGGAAGTATGTCCGAAGCTTTTGTGTTGCTACTACTAGCGCGAGAATCAGTTGCTCCAATTTGGTGTAGTATTTCTCGGCTGGAAAAAGGGTCCTACTGATGTAATATACTGGCTTTTCTTCTTCTTTAGTCGTTACTAGTACTGCACTGATGGCGTCCTTATTCGCGGCTATGTAGAGTTTCAGGCTCTCATCTTTTTCTGGACGTTGCAAGGCTGGCAAACTCGCCAAGTAACTTTTGATCCCCTGAAACGCGGCCTCCCTTTCGTCTGTCCATATGAATTGTTCTCCCTTTTTTAAGATACTAAAGAAGTCTTTACATCTGTCCGAAGATCGCGCTATGAATCTGTTGAGGGCTGCCAATCTTCCATTTAAAGCTTGCACGTCTTTTATAGTTGTTGGCGATGGCATCTCTCGGATTGCTTGTATTTTAAGCGGGTCCGCTTCGATTCCAGTTTTTGTGACTATATATCCCAGGAATTTTCCAGAGGTCACTCCGAAGATGCATTTTGCCGGATTGATCTTCATGTTAATCCGCCGCATTTGTTCTAATATCTCTCGTAAATCTTTCACGTGGGTACCAGCCTTTTTGCTTTTGACCAGCATATCATCTACATAAGCTTCGACGGTCTTTTTCAGCCAAGGACGAAAGATGTTCTCCATAGCCTTTTGGTAGGTGGCACCGGCGTTCTTTAACCCGAATGGCATTCTGGTGTAACAGTATAGCCCGTTGGATGTTAGGAACGCCGTATGTTTCTGATCTTCTTCCGCCAAAGGAATCTGGTTGTAACCAGAGTAGCCATCCATGATGCTTAGTAACTCGTGGCCGGCTGTTGCGTCCACCATTTGATCTATGCTGGGTAAGGGATGAGGATCCTTGGGACACGCTTTGTTTAAATTACTAAAGTCGATGCATATACGCACTCCTTTGTTTTTCTTTGGTACGATGACCATGTTTGAAATCCAATCGGCATACTGTATTTTTTTGATAATTCTCGTTTCAATCATCTTATCTAATTCAGATTCAACCGCTGTTTGGTATACGTCTGCTAACTTTCGTGGTCTTTGCTTGAACGTCCTTACTGACGGGTTGATATCTAAGCGATGGCATGCCAAGCTGGGGTCTATTCCCGGCATTTCACTCATCTTCCATGCGAAGACATCGGCGTATTCCTTCAGCAAAACCACTAGTTCGTCTCGCTGTTCTTTTGCCATCAAAGTTCCGATCTTCACAACCTTTGGATCTTCGCTGGTTCCAATGTTTACGTCCTCGGTGGGCACTGTTGGAGTAAAGTTTGGAGTGTCTTCATTCATGGCACTGGGGTCCTCCGGAGCTTCCTTCGGGATTACTCCTTTTTTGCCTTGTATTATTTGATTGATTTCTTCATTAATCATCTTCTCATTTTGCTTCCTGTACCTTTCCCTTCGGTTGCGTCTCGCATTTTTTCTTTGATCGATGTCTTTTTCGTGGCATGCTTTTGACTCCAAGCTCTCGCCTTTGATTTCCCCTAGGCCTTCGGGAGTTGGAAATATGAGTTTCTGATGCAATGTAGAGGGCACCCCTAAGATCCCATGGAGCCATGGTCGCCCCAAGATTACACTGTATGGTGATTCGATGTCCAAGACACAGAATGTTGTGTTCAGCTCCATCGAGGCTACGTACACTGGTAATGAGATGTCTCCCTTCGGTTTTGATGCTCTTCCATTAAATCCGTAGATCGTGTAATCCGTGGGCGCCAGTGGCATATTTTGGAAATACTCCCTGTAGGCCATTCCGAATAACACGTCTACCGAACTCCCTGGATCGACCATTATTCTTGGTATTGTCTTCTTATTTATGTTTACTGTGATCACCAAAGGATTATTACTTGGTCCGTCTTCGGGGAGGTCCGCTGCCGAGTAAGTTACTGGTTTTAGCTGCCATGGCTCGAATTTTCTTGATTCGATGACAATCATTATTTCTCTACCATCTTTGTCTCTTTTGTGAATTCTTCCCCCAATGATGCTGCTTCTTGAGCTGACGCTTTCCCTTGTATGAATCATTGAATTGCAATGAACGGTTTGTGCTGATTTTATTTGGATGACTTGTCCCGAAGATCCTACTCGGTGCCTCGGAGCCTGGTCCTATTTGGAAGCCATAACCTGTCAGAAAACAAAAAACCCGTGAGGTCCAAGGCGGCTTTACAGTGTACGGTGTCGGCCATGTAAGTCTATACACTGCAACGGTTTTGTCAGTCAAACGTTAACGTATGTCGTAGTTCCCCTCTTTAGATATATTCCTAACTACGCATTTTGTCCTTTATCAACAAATCATCTTTCTCCAAGGTTTCTTTGACGCGAGTTTATTTCCTAATATAGTAGGTATTTTGAAAACCCTAAAATAAAGTTTTACACACGCATACTTTTTCTCGAATTGTTTTCTTATAGCTAATACAAGGTTTTTACAAGATGATAATCTGCTTCCCTTTTTGAAATCGGCTTCATTACACCAAAGCTTTGAAACTCTTAGTCGATGACCTCACCATCTGATGATTTGCTCGTAAAACTCTTGAACATGCTAGAGCCTTTAAGAATCTTTAGATGTTGAAGATACTGGAGCTTTTTTTTTTTTTTTGAAAAACAAGCTTTTGAAGATCTTTTGAAAAAGACAAGAAATTATGCAAAGAATTTGAAAACCCGAAAAATCACAGGCAAACCCTAAGTTGTTTTAATCATCCCTGTTTCTAGCGCCAAATTGTACGAGTAGAAAATCTGCATAGGTGCCTAAGGTACCATATCCATCAGATCTACTCATACATACAGTTACTTTAAACAAGATTCAATGGTGCGAGGACCATAAGAACAATACCGAAGGTATATACAATAACAGTGATCAAAGACTAAGAATATAAAGACTTGTATTAATTTCTGTGTTGTAACTACATGGATTGTAACCCTAAGGAACCAGAGGAGATACATACCTAATCCCACTCTTGCCGCTTAGGTTCTACCCAAAAGAATCCAACCTCTACAATGTTTTCCAAGCTCGCCTTATATAGGCCGAGCTTGGGTGGTTTACAGCTAATAAGACAAAGGACTCAATCGTGGAGGTGTCAGCTGATGAGCGCACAAATATTACATATTTACACTCATATTTGCACTAGCGGGAACTCGATA
>JAJJMA010079709.1:0-13291 GCA_023529015.1 Papaver nudicaule
AATCATGATATTCATCTTAGTTTTGATCTACATATCAAAATCTAAGAGTAAGTACTTCGTGAGTCATGAGCACTGAATGTGTGATCCTTTGAAATGTGCTGATCCATGAGATAATTGTGACATGTAGAGAGATACAGAAAGCATGTAACTGATCATATAAAATTGTTACATGGGTAATCATGCTACTATAATTTATAAATTTTGCCTTTCTTCTCTTTTCTGCACTACTTTATAAAGAAGTAGACTCATCAGTCATATATATATATATATATAAATCATTGGGAATTCGTTTTGAAATTTAGGATCAGCGTATTTACGTATAACTAGATTTCCAATATTTTGTGATACCAAGGGTTTTGAGACATGGGAGAAAACTTAACAGAGATAATTAGATTAGAAGGGTTTTGATAATTTCCATTCATCTAATCAACTTTTTCATTCAGCTAATAAAAATTGTATGAACAATGAGAAAGAGTGATTTCAATTGTAGCTATATTTTATGCAGATTTTAAATCAAAGTGAGAAATATGTTCTTGTATATTTAGAGCCTGCTGAGTTGTTGCGATTCCTTGCGTTAAAGAGAGACAACTCATCTTGTTTAATATAGGTAACATTGGTTTCTCTTTATCACTGCTGTAGTTATTAAATATCATTGAGCTTTGCTGTAGCTGCATACTAAACCGAAAAGATCTAATCTTGAGTTTCATAAATGCTGAGAATGATATACAACTCGGTCTTGATTCTCCAATCAACAATGCAGTATCTCTTAAGCTTACTGGCAAAATATCAAAAGAGATAATCTGATGCGCATGTCTTGAGAAAATTCAATCGAGTCCAGAAGGAGGAACTGTCTGTACCAAGACTATAGATATATAAATAGATTCTACCCGTAGGTTACCGGACTATTTAGTATTACGCAACTTGCATGCTTCTCAATCTTATAACTTGCTTCCCGCATTCGTTCAAGTAGCACTTGGTAGTCATTTTCTCGTTCATATCTTGGAATTCCGATTGATTTTTGTTGCATATTGATCTTTTGATACAGTTTGCGATGAACTTCTACTTGGGATACCACACAAAGTTATCTGGGTTGGAGTGTTGGTGGAGTTACGTTTGTTGTTCCATCTTTTCTCCATAGAATCTGCTAATGTGGAAAAAGAAAAAAATCAGGGTTTCGATCAGCTAACACATGTTTCAAAGAACTCTTAATTTTGTCTGTAATCTAGTTATTGTTTTGTTTGGCTCTCAGTTTTCTCTATACATCACACAACACTGATCCGAGGCTTCTCTGAAAGTGTCTTGGATTATTATTCCATGCAAAGGTTTGAGTACCACATTGTCAATGGGCATGCCCTAGCTGTATTCACGGTAATCTAATAGCAGCTGTTGTCATCTGCAACATTAGGATTTGACCGCAAATTCTTCATATTTTATCCGTGACATGTAAACCAGTATTCATGGATTCGATAGATTACAATTCTCTTAAAGCCAATGCACAAGCAAGTCAACACTGGTTAGGTATAAAACTTCAAATTAAAACGCTAAACAAGAAGAAAAAATGACAACCATGGGTATCATGAGACTCATGAAGGCTAAAATGCATACAGCTAGACTACTAGGAGAAGCACCCTAGATTATATTGGCTCTGATGAGTCCTAGTTACAAAAGTCTGTTACTCGTCTCTTTGGCGTCTACAACCAGGTATCAAAAGACTGCGTGCACGTCTTCTTAACGCCAGACTTACCGATCCTAAGGCTTCCGTAGATACCAAATTTCAGCAACCTATGATGGGGAAAACTAAAGATATATGCCACCATATACATAACTAGCTTCACTACTTACTTTTGGTTGTGTCTTTACGTGTGTGAGTCACACAAGATCTAATACAAGGAAACCAATTCCTCTGAGTTCCGGGATTGGATAGTGTTTGTTGTGCTGACATTCGCTATATCGGGCATTTCTATCTTGGACACATTCTTGTCGTTGGTGGGTAGCATCAGTCATCTTGAGTGTACCTGTGAGCTATTGGAATAAGGACATGTTGAACAAGTGGCTTTGCCTTCGTAGAAGTTGAAATTGTTTGCTACAATTCTCCAGTTCATATAAACCTGATACACCTAATGGTTCTTGTAAAATTTGATATCTTGTGACAATGGGGAAAGAGTCAAATAAGCTGAAATCAAAAGAAAAGATCCAGAGTAAGAAATAAAATCTGAAAGAAGAAAAAGAGGATCGGCAGGTTTTAGTGCGGAAGTAGACGGGAAGTCGTTTGTCAACTTAGTGATGATTTAATCAATTTTGAGATATCAAATATAGTATCATGAGGTTCAAGGAAGCCTCGGTATTCAACCCAGCCAAGTTGTTTGCTAAAAGCAGAGTTACTCTTATTTCGTGCTTTTGAGGGCCAAAAGCTCCCGATGGGGGAGGTCTGATCCGTTTTTGTATAGGCCCATTAGAAAACCCTATAGGTATGTTTAGTTTTCGATGAAATAAAGGTCTGGGTCCTAAGTTCTTCGACCCTTTCTACAAAACAAAAAATCTCTTTCCAATTCTTGGAAGGAACAGTAGAACTTCGATTCCTTTTAAAAGAATGACTAGTATTGCTCACGTTCTGCTGTATAAATAGGGGTAATCAAAGATTACTGGACAGAGAATGCAGTGGAAAAGATACAGCACCTACGGCCAAGAAAACCTAAAAGGTAAACATCATAAGAATTCGTTCTCTAAGTAATAAAGTTCTGAATTTCTTGATTGTTAGTATTAATATTATTCTTACTCGGCGTTTTTTTATCTATCCAATTGATCAACCTATAGAGTTTGAAGGTAATGATATGCTTTAATCTCTCAGCTGGATGTTCGGCCAGTGCTCTGCTTAGCCCTATATCCGTGTAGGGGTATTTTAGTGATAGGTTCTATGGGCACTGGATTTTATAAGTGGTGAGGTCAAATACTTAAAATCGAGGGCACAATGCATTTTGTTACTGGGACACTAGGCTCTTTCATTCGTATATTCTTCGTCCTTCTACACACAGTGAAGTTGTTAAGCTTTTATCAGAACCAAGGCTTTTCGCAACAAAAAGTTCTTGGCAGATTTCATGTGCATAATACGACCAGGGAATAATTTTATCATGGGCGAAGTGCATCTTTTTTTAAAACCTTGCCCAGAATCCTGTTTGCATGCGTAGTCTTATTTATTCTTGGTGAAATTTACATTTGCTTTGACTCAGGCTTGTGATATTTAGCCTTTTCTTGTTAATAATAATAGCATATATAACCAAGAAATTTCTCAGGAAATCGATCAACTAAGTTCCACCAATTGAAGTCATCTGCAAGATTGCTTGCTTGTGAAAGTCATTTCTGCTTATCATAAGTTTTTATGAGCTTGCTAGTTGCTAGACTGATGCGTTATTGTCTTTGCAGATTTCCAGATTTAAATGAGGCTGAAAAATCAATAGCTTTTGGTCCCCAGAATCGTTCTAGTGACTTGCCTCTGTATGAGAGGCTTGCAGCTGCCGCCTAGCTTCAAGCCCGACACTCCAAAGTAACAATATTCTTGGGCTATATTCTTCAGTTCTCACTCGACACACTCCTACGTACATGATTTTCCATGTCGACTGATACTTCACAAACCCAAGTTTCTATCAACGAAATTAACGAATCAAACAAAATCTTACGAGCTGCCCTAGTTTCGAGAATTCTTGTTTTATCTCTAATCATCTTGTGGAGATCTCTACTAAGTCCTTACGATACGTCAGCAATATTAAACCCTGATTGTCTCTCCTCGGATTCTGACACTTCTTCTGAATCGCTGATTTGGCCAAAAATTGGATCCGCCATAGAAGGGAGTATTGTATGGGATGGTGTTTATTTCATCAGGATCGCTCAATGTGGTTATGAGTATGAACAGACCTATGCATTTTTCCCTCTTCTACCCATTTTTATTTATATACTATCTCGAACGAGTAAGTGCAAATTTCTTTGTATTTAAGTTTAGTTAGTGAGGTTTGAGTTTTCATAGATTGGTTTACTCACTGGTTTTTGATTTGTTTGATTTTCAGTTTTTGCTCCACTGGTGCCTATTATTGGATACAGAGCAGTGCTAGGTTTATCAGGATACGTTATCAATAATATAGCATTTTTGCTTGCAGCTGTTTACTTTTACAGGTAAATGACTCAATAATACTGTCCTTATCATTACACTGACTTTTAAGGTTATGTCAAAGATCATTATCAAACATGTAGCGGGTTAGTTTCTATTGTATTGTTCAAGTGCTGACTTTCATGTTGTCGTGTTAACAGGCTTTCAATTATTATTTTCAAGGACAGGAAAACTGCATTTCGTGCATCCATGTTATTTTGCTTCAATCCAGCCTCCATCTTCTATTCATCAATGTAATCCCTAGTCCATCTTAATTTTAAGCTTTATTAAGGGATAAAAAACATCTTATACTGGCAATGGTTAAAACTGAAACCGATCTTTCTGGTTTAACAGATATACGGAGAGTTTGTATTCCTTGCTTTCCCTAGGTGGTATATATCACTTACTATCCGGTGGAAACACTATCGCTATGCTTCTGTTTGCTCTCTCTGGTTTCACAAGATCAAATGGTGTGCTTAATGCCGGCTATATCTGTTTTCAGGCAATGCATCAGGCTTATGATGCTATTGTCCGGAAAAACAGTGTTGGGGTAAGTTGTTATTTACTATTTTGTTACTTAGATGAATGTGTTTGTTGTCATTTTGCCTCACTCAATCCTGTGATAGACTAAAGTAGATGCGCGTTTTCGTTATTCTAATTATTTTTTGTTGAAGTTGGCAGCAATGACTCTTATAGACGGAGCTTTGCGATCTCTATGCATTTTTGCCCCGTTCATTGCTTTTCAAGCTTATGGATACCACAATCTTTGTCGGGGTCTCATATCAGATGAAATGAGGCCTTGGTGCGAAGAAAGTGTGCCGTTTTTTTATGGCTTCATTCAACGTCATTACTGGTAAGCTTATTTTTCTAAAACTTACCCTTTAGTTTAAGTTGCAACTTCATCACTATCAGTTTACTATTTGTCGAAATATCGATTGGCTACATTTTGGGTCAGTAACTTGGTAGGTCAGTTAAGTTAAAGGCATAGTAGAACTAGATGTAGGTTTCACCATTATCATATGGAAAATTGCTGATGTTGATCATGCATTGCCAACTAATCATGGACTTGGAGTAATTATGTCAACTGCAACGAATTGTGAACGCCAGTAATGCACATGAGAATTTTAAATGCGTGTCTGGTAACTTCTAATTATTATGACTGTAAATTACCAACGATAACATTTTAACTTTTCTCTGGTTGCTTCTGCGATTCTTATCACAGGGGGGTTGGTTTCTTGAAGTATTTCCAGCTGAAACAGTTGCCCAACTTTCTTCTTGCCTCGCCTATTCTATGTTTGGCACTCTGTACAATTGCATATCATGTGAAATTGTGGCTTGATGAAATTGTTTTTTCATTGGGTTTCCGAGCTTCTCATAATGAAAAGAACTTGGCTGATATTCTATACCCTTCTGGTATAAGTGGAAGATTAAGCGATGCTCAGGTCTCAGGGGAAATCTCTTCTGAAGTCTCCAGAGGTATGTTTATTAAGCAGACATACTCCAGTTAGTTATTATTTCTTGATCGGGGACATCATCTACCTTATCTACATGCTTGAGAAACTTTTTTAAGAATAAAAACATACAGATTACCTGTTATGTAGTGAAAATCTAATCCAAACAAGTTCAAGATCTGTTACAAAATACTATTTATATTAACATGTCCATCTGAATGGAACATATATCTTTACATTGTCAATTTTTTTGATTTTATATAATTGTATATATGACATATCAAGTGTCCAACGTGGCTTTGGCTTTTTTTGTAACAGAAAATCCTAATCTTAGACAGAGGAAAAAGATGAGCAAGGGACGAACTCTTAGTTCTTGGCTAAACCCTTTACCGTCCGGCACAGTAGTTCCGGTGAAGTCAGACTATTCTTCCATAATAGTTGTTCCTTTCGTTCTACACCTGGCGTTTATTTCAGCCGCAGCATTTTTTGTGATGCACGTTCAAGTAAGTGTCATTTTGCTTTCATCCATTTGCTAGAGCACATCATTAACATGCTGAGTTTTTAAGAGGATAATATTTGATTAGTTCGGTAGAGTAGCTTGTAACCCTGATTCTTCTAATTATGTCTATGATACCCAATCATGCTGGTCTAACCATGATGGTTAGGTGATCATTTGGGCTTAAGGATTTAATGAGCTGGTGTCAGACCTGATGCATCAGCCTTGTGTGAAAACCAGTGATAAACTTAACACTGGATTGAGAAGGGATCGGAATCATCCCGTTAGGCCTCTGTTCTCTTAAATTCCAATAAGGGAACCCAACATTATCTGTATGCACGAAGGCCACGCTTATTAAATGTTTCAGTTTTTCTAACCGGGTTCAGTACTTTGTGCTTGAAATCCAATCCAAGCTAACCAGCCTACGTCACCACCCTTGGGGTTAAACTCAAAGTAGTGATGTAGCAACGAGTAGCTTAAACCCGGCAAGAAACTCCACATGAAATCCAACCATGTTGTTGGAGAGAAGACTAGTGGAGGCTAGATAAAAGAACCACAGCTTGTGGTTTTCTTTTCCTTACCTCCAGCCATTATGGTTCTAAGGTCTTCTAAAATTCTACTATAATTCTTTATTTTCTTATAAAAAATTTTCTAACAAATCTTTTGACAGGTGGCAACTCGTTTCTTGTCTTCCAGCCCTCCCCTGTATTGGTTTTCCTCGTATTTGGTGGCCCACCGTGGAAGATGTGCGTACTTCATTTGGGCATACTCAGGGGCATACATCCTTATTGGAAGTTTACTCTTCTCTAACTTTTATCCCTTCACTTGACTCGCTTCTCTGTATCATCAACGATAGTTATTGGGGTTGTCCAATATCTTCGATTGTATGAATTTTGTCGGTAATTTTGAAGGAACGAGTGGTATTCTCGGGATCTTCTTAGAGAATGTCATCCGTTATGCTGTTACTAGGGAGTGTCCCGTGCCGTAACGGCACGGGCTATTTCACAGTGGCTAAGCAGAGTCATCAATCACTGTATTAAATAATACTGTATTTTATTACTGTAAAGATATCATTGTATTAAATACTATTTTATTACTGTAAAGATTTTTAATTCTTTTTTTTTGTATTTGAAATTTATTTTGCTACTTTAGTCAGGTGTTTTGGTGGAATTAAGTCGATAGTCAGCCGAAAATACTAAAGATTTTCCCAAACTCTAGTTAGTCGTTACAAACTTGTTTGTTCTGCGTTTTCCTTGAACTAACGAATCATTAACGTTCTGGTACACAATGCAACAATATCTAACTATACCGTACTTTACAACCTACAATTTCATGTATTTTACACAGATGCTATAGACTGTGTAATGTACTAATGTTTTATCATGAGCATACATATTAATTGGGCAATTTTTTCCACCAATTTTTCATGCTAGCATTGATGTTACATACAGTACCATATTTATTTGTCTGCTGTAATCTTGAGTCCAAAATTTATGAAAATGTTACCTATTAAAACAACAAAAGTAGGTAACAGAGTAGACTCACCATTTCCCAAATTAAAATAAATCTGACATGAGTTTTTCAAAGCAGATCTTCTGTTTAAGCCACAAACGCTAGTGCGAAATAATTAAAAAAAAGTATTAGAAAAGGAGTAGAAAATGCATCAGAAACTGAGTAGCAAGTTCAATTTTGCAAGCCTCAAGGATCTTCAAGCATAGTTTTTATTGCATTGTTTCTACAGGTAGCAAAAATAGCAACAAAAGCAGGAATGATTGATGTTATCTGCTACTGCGCTGCTTAAAAATAGAGTCATGTGATTCTAACTCGCACATCAGTCGCCACGTCAAAGTGACTTTTTTCTTCTACCACCAACTAAAAAAAGGGGAAACCATCTAATCACACCACCATCACTGAAGTCCTTGGTGGAGAAAATCTGTGTTACCAATAAAGAATGGTTACTACAATTTCCTAACCACGGTCTCACTATGAAACAACAATATTTTGACTTCGGGGTTGATAATCTTAAATTAAAAGCACATGAATACCATCGATAATAATTTCTTGAGAAAAAAAGTTACAGAATAATTTGAAAGTCCAGTGTATTTATTATATCAACTTAGTGTGATTAGGATTATAGTCAAGGAGAAAATTTACACAATAATTTAAAAGTATAGAGTATCTATTATATCAACTTAGTGTGATAAAGATTACCTCTCTTTAAAGAGTAATATTGTTTCCCAAGAAACTACAATTGAAGATCCTATAACATGGCTAAAGTGATACTATCTTGACATTGAACTCACATACGCCGATATATAGAAATCTAATCACATTATTTCGGTGCCATCTGCGGGAGTCGAACCCACAATTACATGGTTACAAACCATGTGCTCTACCAATTGAGCTAAGACAGCAAGTAGCCCTATACCCTCGTATTCATGACGAATCATACAATCACTACTACTTAAAAAGTCTGGCTCAATATCTATGTATGCATACAAAGTAATAACTGTATTATCTATTATGGAGAAGTTCACCTATTAATTTCAAACTGGGATGTGTTTCAATCATGTTTCCAAGCAGGAGAAGTTCAACAATTAATGTAATTCCATACCTTTGAGTTTTCTCCTTTCAAGATGGCTTTGCATCAGGAACAATTTATATAACACTTGTACTGCAAATAAAAATAAAAAGAAGCAAAACAATATACAGTATAAGATACTGAACGAAAGGCAACTTGAAGACAATTCTCCATTTCTTTTAATAAGAGATAATGAATGGATATCAATGGCCGAAAAATACTAAACCAACCGCAAGATGAAGACAGTTCTCAATTTCTTATAATAAGATACTGAACGGATATCAATGGCGTACGGTCTAGGAATGCACAAACTGAATAGTATAAAATTAATGGCCTACATTTAGCCTTTTTAGGATACTTAACCCACAAAACATGCATTTGCATTTCTTAGCCATTTAATTTAGAACTAACATCCATTTCTTTCATAATATCAGGGAAACTGGTTGATTTCCTTGATAACAAAATTGAAGTTGATCCTGATAACGAATATAGTCATCTTAATGCATTTAATTTAGAACTAACATCCATTTGTTTCATGATAACAGGGAAACTGGTTAATTTCCTAAATAACAAAATCGCAGTTGATCCTGATAACAGATATCGTCATCTTAAAGCATTTCACGTTATTCACTTAAAAGTCATGCCTTCTTTTCTTAGTGCATAAATAATCACACATGATAGATGGAATGCAAATAAGTATTAGTAATGTCTCCCTAAGAGCCACTCAATAAAGAAATGATATATGTATGTAACTTTAGGATTCAATTTCACCGTGCCAGCGAAGAAGATCCTACCTTGTATTGTCCAGCAAGCCCATGCACTTCCCTAGCGTCTACATTTGGTATAGAAGAAAGTTATTACAATTCATGCTTCTAAAACTTCTAGTTGCCATGGCCATAGCTCCACGGCTCATCGATTCACCGAGATGTAGTTCCTGCATAAAATATATGGGTCATATCAGTTCGATAAATGTCATGAACCAACACCACTACACATTTCGGTGAATACGATATCCGCATGGAATTTAGACTTCTCACCTACAAAAATGAGTGTCCAGCATGTGATAAAAATGTATCATGTTTGATTTGTGCCATGTGGTTGTCTACGTGCGTAAGCATAAAAATATTAAGCATATAAAGAATGTCAGGTTGAGAAGCAAGCACCTACCGACTAATTGCTTCCATAAACACACTATATTCGTACTTTGCCTCTCACTTAGCAACTGCACAAAAACAACACCGTTAGAACCAAATAAAGAAACTAATCAAAGAAATAAGCAGATGGTGCTATAGTAAACAACACCATCTCGTAACTATACATCACATTATACATCTCGTAAAAGTACATCACATTTCACATAACCCAGATATAGTTAATTTGACTGTTGGAATGCAATGTAGAAGGAATATGAAGTCAAATCCTCTAAAAAATGGATTTACAATAACTAAGAACAGTCACTTTTTCGATTGCCATTGTCGTTATTTGAATCCTTCCTTTCCCTATATCCTTAACTACCTTCAATAGAAAAACCAAACTGAAACAACACAACAACAAAACCCTGAATCTTAAATCACTACAATACACTAAGCAGGACAAACAATTACTCGATTTGCTCCTTGGGGTGCCTATGAATCGAATGCAATTTTTTCTTAACGGATTTTCCCATGTCTGCAGCAGGGTCCTGGGCAAGACCAAATAAAATATGAAGATACATCATGGATAGAGTAAAGCCTGAAAGGAATGTACAAAACCTCAACACACGCTAAAAACTCAAGTAAGAAATGCACTTTAAGTCGTACAACTATAATTTATTGTTTTGTAAGAGAATAAAAACTGAGAAATTATGTGAAAGAAATCTAATATATAGGAACAATTGAAAGATAAAAAGTACATAATAGAGTTGTCTTTGGTAGAAAAGGAGCCAACCTTGCGACAATCCTCACACATGCAAAATCAGAACACACTGAGAAAAATCAAAAATCAGTTGAAGAGCCCTTTACTACAGATAATTAAAAACCCTAATAATACCTGGTATTGTTCCTCCTGAACGCTTGTTGATAGCAACAACTTTGTTGATAAAAAAAATCGAAATCCACACCAAAAATCTTAAAAATCAAACAGTCAACATTCGAACCAAACATCAGCTCCATTATTTTTAGAGCTAGAGGATTAAGATTACCTTGATATAGCATGCTCAACACAATCTCTTTCCAGTCGAAATGTCTGCCTCATTGCAACTACAAATCGACACGCAAGGATGTTACCATTCAAGCAAACCTAACATGTATCCAGCGTACAATACAAATAAAGGTGAAAAGCCAGTTTGTCTAAAGATCAAATTTAATTAAGTCATTACCTTATACATGAATACCTTCTGGTTCTGAAGAATAAACTCGTGCATCGTCCAAGGCTGGCCATTTTCTTTTATAACTTCTGGTAAAATTTCAACACTGATTAGCACGCCCATGTCATCTGTTGGGAGTATGTTAAATGGTTGCACGGTAGGTAAGCGTTTCAAACATAACACTGGTGGGCTAAATAAGAATCTAAAAAACACACATATAAGAAGTCACACATAGAACCCTGCTACATTTTACTCAACCTTCAGATTATTTAATTAAAGTGACAACAACCTTCAAATTGTTCATATTGGATTGAGCATCAAGCATCGACGGCTGCAACGAACAATCTTTTTTAGAAGAAGTAACCCACGGGGGCTGATCTAGCTTAGAGCAGGGATGTGCACTTGCTATCCCAACCTAGCTGCCTCTAAAGCCTAATTTAAGCCCAGATTTGGTTTTTCATGCTGCCTGAAACAACAGATACACCTCGGAAATGTGATGTAGAATACAACAAAAAACTTGTTTGATAAACAACGAAAATAAACTTGGCAAGGACAAAATTGCAAAACTAAATTTAGCTACTCGTTTCCATAAACAAAGAACAATAATTTTGTCCGGAAAAAAAATCATCCAAAGCAATAACTGAAAATTTGGGTTGTTACTTATGAGGAGAGAGGACCATTGGGAATCCTTTTGGACCCTCACGTGTATTTGTATCTACATTAGTATGTATTTTACTAAGCATGATATTCTAAATATCTTGATACAAATATATGAGCAAAAACCATAATCACCTGGTGCAAGAACCTCCAACAATCTAGAAAGTACGTTATCAACAACTCCGCATACTTGTGAATCTATTATCTTTAATCTGTCGACAACATCTTCTGGTAGACTGAGATCCTTGGGGAAAAAGAGCTTACAACATGTTCCTGAAAAAAATAATAATATTATGACATGCTATTTTGTGCGCAAATGATATATCTTGACCATTTCTTCCATCTGCTTAAAAATGATTTGTTGAAATGGTTTAATTAACAAAATGTAAATCAAATGAAAACTTTGGGAACACAAATGAGAGACAGAGTTATACCTGGGATTCAAAAAGAAGAAATGAGAGATGAGAGATTGATCACCAAAAACACCGCTGTGATAAAATTTGTCTCTGATTAAATCCAATTGTAAATGAAACCACCACAAATCATTCCTAACAATTAGATAAATAATATATAAATATAATTTATAGCAGGACATCCAATCAAATAAATTAGGTGTTACCTGGAAATTATTTGAAGAAGATCAAAATTCAAATCAATATCCCTAAATTGGAAACGAAATCTATACATAAAAATAACTAAAGAATCCAAAATTTTAAGGCAGAAAGGAAAAACCTAAATTGAGAAAGAAACAAACAAAAACCCAATTCTTCAAATTAAATGAAGTATTATTGATGAGATCACATCTTTGAATCAAAAAAACAAAAACCTAATTCTGATTATAAAACCCTAATTATACAAAAATAAAAATAAAAAATGAATCAAATAGGAAATAGAAACAACATCAAGCATTACTCTGCATTATAAACTCTATCTCTCCTAAGTTGTTTCGCAATAGCAGAACATTCATAATCAAAACATGTGTGAAGAATATAGGAAAATAAACATACCCTAAACTGGATCAGTTCTTCAAGCATATTTTTCTTCATCTTCTTCTCCTCTGTGAAATCTATGCGGAAGAAAAAGATCTTCTAATCGTATCGTATGCTTTAGGGAATGTGAGAAGGAAACCAAATCAGAAGTTCACTTGAAAATCTCCTACCGAGGAAGATGAGAAGATCGAAGCCTGTTGGGTTCTTTACCCGTTACGTGGAATTCATTGCGCGGAGAGTTGGATTTAGCAACGCATACGTGGCCACTAAATAAGGAAATCCGTCAGATTAAATTCTAGAAATCTACACTGGAAAGGATAGGAAGATCCTAGCCACCACTCAGAAAATTCAAAGGTATCATGGCCGTCCCGTGACACAACAAACACTTGTGTTTTGTAAGTATAGATACTTACACCGAACATGCTCGAAGAAAGACTCACTGCCATGTGGTGGACGTTGTCTATGCCTTGAAAATGTATTGTAAAGACTGTTTAAATTAACGTTTCAATTTGTTTATATTTTTGGAAATTAATTTGATGGATCTGAAATGTTTCGAATGTGTTTTGAGTCGAAATGGATAATTAATCAGCTGGAGAGTTTTCATCTATGTTTTCAATCAGCTGAATGAGACGGCC
>JAJJMA010079718.1:0-13342 GCA_023529015.1 Papaver nudicaule
CCTTAGGGAAGGTAGCGTAAACTCTTTTCACTTCGGTGAATGCTTGTTGTGGTATAGTCATCCTCTATAAGTTGCATCTCCTCTGGGAACTCCCTACGACTATAAAGACTTCTCTTGAGAGTTGGGAAGCACAGGTAGATTGATCCCTTTGTGGTTGATCAGATTAACCTGTAACCTCAGTAACCTATCTTAGTTCTTGTCTATTCTAAAGTCCATCTCTTCTGCTATACGGCTATTCAAGAACTAGTTAAGTTACGTAAAGGTTGGAAAGGTAGCAACGCACGGCTGCACTCGGTGTTGTAAGACCTAGTTAGCTCCAGTTATACAAGTTCCTTAAGTGGTTCTTCGTGTATAACTGAGGTAGATTCGAATTGGGCATTGCTTACTTGGTTTGCGTGTCAGCCCCGATTCAAGAAGTAGATTTCCGTATGACCTGGATTTAACAATCCGAAGGAAGTCATCTTATGTGTGGTAAACTGATAGAGGACAGTTACATCATACGTCAACAGTTTGGTTGAAAAGCCAGTATTGCTGACATAAGCCTTTGACAGCGGTCAAAGCAACTCCTAGGCATGTAAAGGACGTCAGCTGGGGGAATCAAGTGCGTGACAATCTGTGGGGGATCTAGAGACGTAAGGAAGGCGACAGTAGCCAATTCGCTTGGAGGGCTTGAGTTGGTCTCTGCTACATCCCAGACCGAAGTCTTATAGTAGGCTAGTGTTTGTAATCAGTTTATACTGGGCGGTGTTCAAACTGGACGAGGTCCCGAGGTTTTTCTGCAAGGCAGTTTCCTCGTTAAAAAAATCTCTGGTGTCTTGTGTGTTTTTACTTTCCGCATTATAACTCTGATTTATAATTAAAGCACCAAGTAGTACGTTATTGCATGACTGTCGAGTTGACTCCAAAGTACTCTTTGTCGAGGTCTAACAACTTCAGTAATAAGTTTGGATATTGATTTTTGAGATCGTCCAGACTTAAACCATAAGACTCACGAGCCAAAACGAAAAGTTGGTAGTATTTCGGTACCCCTCCTTTTTCAGTTGGTATCAGAGCAGGTGAACACATTAAAGACGTAACTGTCTGTGTTTATCTAGGCTTGTGAGTCATGGATCAAAGCGTAAGAGCTTGTAACGTACCACCAAAGTTTGATGGCACAAATTACCTATGGTGGAAGACTGCAATGACTTCGTTTTTGCAAGCCCGAGACTTCAAAACTTGGGTTTATGTCGTTAAGGAATATATACCACCGACTGTTGAAGTTGACGGTAAAACTGTTCCTAAAGACATAGCGGTTTATGATGATGTGGAAACACTCGCCGCTAAGCAAAACTATGATGGGCTTAATGCTATCATTCATGCAGTTACACCTGATCTCTTCCATCACATATCTACATGTGAAACCTCTTTCGAGGCTTGGAAAAGAGTAAGGAACGTATTCGAAGGTAATACAACAGAGAAAAAAGATAGACTTCAAAACCTCATGTCTGACTGGGAAAACCTTCGAATGCTTGAGGATGATACCTTCGAAGAATTTAATCACAAATTGTCTGAAATAGTCAATGCATGTCACACCTATGGTAAAACTATTCCGGAAAGGGACATTGTGAGTAAAATTCTGAGGTCGTTACTATCAAGGTACGAATCCAAAAAGCATGCCATCCAAGAAGTACACGTCTTAGACATGACAAGAAGTGACCTTGTTGCAAAGCTAAAAATCTTCGATCATGAGCACAGTAACCCTAAGAACATTGGACTTAGAGCTACTGGAAAGACAAGGAAACTTGTAAACGAAGAGTGTACTTTGAACACCGACGCCGGCAATCATAGTGGGAATGAATCTGATGAAGAGATATCTTTGATAACTCGTCAGTTTAGAGATCTTCTAAAGAAGAGAGGTAAACGTTTCATCAAGAACGTCCCACCATCAACTCCTAAGCCCCATGATAGAGTCCCACCTAAGGAAGGGAACAAAAGGGGAGATGATGATGATATGCCACAATGCTATAAGTGCAAAGATTTTGGCCATTTGTCTGAGGAATGTCCCAATCAGAGGAAATATATCGGAGGGAAATCCTTTGCAGCCTCACTTGATGATTCATCTGATGTTTACTACTCAGCTGATGAAGAAAGTGAAATAGCTCTAATTGCAGAATATGTCAAGTCTGATAATATGGGTGATTCCAAATCAGAACTAGAAAAATGTCCCACCCCCATGGACACAATCTCTAGTGACATATCTTGCAAAGAGGTAATCATCCCTATATTACACAAGCACCGTCTTGTTAGGTGCAACTATTGTGCCAAAAAGGGACATGATTACAAGCAGTGTCATGTGTATAGACGTAAAGTCAAACATGCTAATAAACTGCAAAGGAAAGCGGCCAGACTCATGAATGTGATTCGAATCTTTGAAGCAGCCAATAAAGATCGAAATCACTCTAACTCCTTAAGGGCAACACAAGGAGCGGAGAAATTCAAGAGAGCCAGAACTAAGAAAGGCAAGCTTAGTTCGGAAAAAGATTCAATACCACTTCAAGAGCATAATCATGCTCTACCTTCTTCGCACTAAGTGCGATAAGGATTGACATCTCATCCACTACCCCTTGGGATGAGAAGTCATAATGTGGTCGGGCATGTCCTAGAGTCTTTTTCGTTTTCTATATCCATGTTGTAAGTAATTGATGACCCACAATTAAGCACCTTTTCATTGTCACTAGACAGAGAGTGTAATGTTGAGCCTTGCTCCATGGAACTCATTATCACCAGGGATCAGACTGTCTAAACGAAAGGTTAAAATTGGTTGGGAATCTCTGAAAGTGAGATGCGTCAATGAAAGAACAAAAGAAATTCGCGTATCCGGTTCCCGAACCGTCCGGCGTCATCAGATCGATATTAGGGTAAATCCCCATCGTATATGGTAAGTTAATGTAATCCTTATCTCTTCGAAACTCTTGAAAGAACTGTTTATAAGGAAATCAGAAGTCTATTCTTATTTCATTCTAAACTTTTCAACATGGTAGAAATCCTTGATATCACTTCTCAAGGCAAGGATCCTAAGTCAACTGACAAGGCTACTATGAAACCAGATGATCCTTTGAAAACAACCAAAAACAAAGGAAAGAAACCCTGGTTCAAGAGGAAGAAGAAGAAGAAGTCAAAATCTGACAAGGAAGAAAAGCCTTCTCAGAAGAATCAAAGGATTGCATCCATTCTTAAGGAATGCAGAGAAACAAAGAGAGAATTAAGATCTCTTGGAGAAGTGTTTCTGAAAACTCTGGCTGTTCAGCAAGATCTTGTGAATAAACAAGAAGAGCTTATGAAAGAAGTGCATAACATCTCTACCAAAGAGACTAAGGAATTCGAGTTTGATATTCCTATGCCCATGAATGAAGATCAAGATATCAAGGAAATCAATGACTTCATCATGACTTCTTTCAAAGAGAATTAGTTGATTCCTTGTGAGAACTTGTTCTTACCCTTGCCTAAGGAATATAAACTAAATCTGTTTAGTAGTTTGCCTTTCATGCTTTTTAGAGTTTTTCAAGCATGTACTACTTTATTTCATTAATAAAAGTTCTTTTTAGATGTTATTAATGATGTTTGCAATACTTGATTTGTTTACTTCAATCTTATTGCAAAACATAGCTTTTTCCATTGCTTCGGTAGTGACGTAAAGCTGTGTCTGTTTACAAAAGTTACGCTTTTTCTCACGATTAAGAAACTTTTGATTATATGGTTTTTAGGGTTTTCTCAAACTCAGAATCATATAACTCTTTGTCCGAAATTGGCTAAGGAAAAGAGATTATCAACAAAGCAAAACTGGATAACATTCAATTGTTCTTGTCCATGTTCATCTTTGTCAGTTGTTCTTATTGAATAACACCACACGGGGGAGAGTTCTTTATTGAACTTGCGCTTAATAACAAATCTTTTTGGGGAGCGTGGTTGTGGATATTGGGAGAAAGTGTATCTTTATTTCTCCAAAAGGTGAGAACTCAGGAATCTTGTTGTTCAGATTACCTAAGAATACCATCTTTAACTTGATATGCGAGTACTTGGCTTCACCTGTTCTTATAGGTGTATGAAACCCTAGTCTCAAATGACTTTGTCATATTTTTGTGACAAATAGGGGGAGAATACATATGGTTCTTGTTCTTGTGGTTACTGGTTGCATTACGGTGCATAACCATAGGGGGAGAACATCATGTGCTTACTTGTTGTGCTTTTTCACAAAGTATCAAGTAAGGGGGAGTAATTAAAGCTGAGATCAAGCTTCGTATCAAGAATGAGTAGAATCACTTTAGAAGTTCTGATACACCAACTTCAAAGTTTGCTCAGATTCTTACTCTTACGCACAAACAACATGTGGGATGAGCATACCAAACCCACGTAAGCTTAAGCGTACCTTTATGGTTGTTTGAGCTGGTTATGTTGTGACTGCTGACTACGGATTCATCAACAAGAGTTTAACGAACACATCAAGACTCAAAGGAGAATTTGAAGAATTCAAGAAATCAAGAACTACATCTGGTTAGTACTTCATTGTATATTATTTGAATCCATATGTAAATTGGTTTTGTCACTAAAATTGACAAAGGGGGAGATTGTTAGGGCATTGTCCGGTCAAACCCATTAGCGTTGGTGTTGATGGTGGTTTTTGGCGACGAGGTCACAGGAGTAATTTTGCATCAATTTCTGGCATCCTGGAATAGCGCGAGATAAGGTATGAGTTTATTTTTACAGTAGGGATAAGATATTTGGTTTGCCGTTAGCCATATTTTAATATCTTACGGCCCTGGCCTAGTAGCATGGTCCATATCCCTGACCTACGTATTAAAATACCTATGCATGCGCATTAGTCTAGCTCGTGTTTGAGCCAAAACCCTAGGAGTACACGGTATTGGCAATGCCAAGAACTTGGTCACGCCCTAAACTTGGCCACGCCAAGAACTTGGCCACGCCTAAAAACTCCATCGCGCCAAAATATTAGCCGTGCCAATAACTTGGCCACGCCTAAACTGTGGCCACGCCCAAACCCTAGCAAGGCCTAAGCCGTGGCCACACTAGAATCTTGTTCACGCCCTAAACTTGGCTACGCCAAGAACTTGGCCACGCCTAAAACGTGGCCACACCTAAAACTTGTCCACGCCAAAGTTTTAGCCCCGCCTAAACTTTGGCCAAACCTAAAGATTTAGATAAGGCATGGCGTTGGCCATGCTCAAGTCTTGGCCCCGCCTAATTTTATGCCAAGCATAAAATTTAGCCCCGCCTAATTTTTGGCCAAGCATAAAATTTAGCCCCGCCTAATTTTATGCCAAGCACAAAATTCAGCCACGCCTAAAACTATGGGGGCCTTTAGTTTAGCTCTCGCCTAAACTTTGGGGGCCTTTTAGTTTGGCTCTCGCCTAATTTGTGGGGGTCTTGATAATTATCTTCCCCTCACGGTTTAGCCTTGCCTCTTTTGAGCTAGGGTTTACCTCTTCCTAGCCTCCTCTATTATTGGGCCTCACTGATCCAAATCCTAGAGGATTATGGATTTTACTTAGTCCATAATACTCTAGTTTCCTAATCAAATTCGGAAATCTGACAGTTCTGCTCACGTATTTCTCCATGGCGTGATTTTTAGAGCCCAATCCGTAAGGAATTAGAAGGCGCTTCCTTCACGAAATATTTTCCTCTCTGAATTTCCCATAACATACTAAAAATTCAGATTTTTATCTATTATGAGCTGTCCTGGGCGATTTTACGAATGAACAACATACAAACTGTACAGTAATCTGAAATAACATAAATGTTATTGTTCATTCTTTACGCCTTATGCCTAACTTCTTAATAAGATTATTATACCATGCGATATGACTTATTATAATTATGGTGGCCTATCTTTAGGTCTTATATTGGCAATGCTTATGCATTCTTGATGATGGCTACGCCGTGATAGCATCATTCGTCTGTTTTTCCTGATTATGGACTTGCTTCCACAAATCAGTGCTATAATTCTTAATCATGGCTCATGGCTATGACTTATATTATGTTAGGCATTTATATGTCTTCATTATCCAGGGAATTGGTGCATTACATGCCACAAACTAATTTCCCTTATTTATGGCAAACCAAGAGTCGTATTTACTTGACTATTGCCACAGAGAGTTGCTGAAATCCTCTCAGTCTAATTGGCGATTGCATAGCTCAATCCTTAGACTTACCTTATTTTATCTAACGGCGGTTGCTAGCTCAACCCTTAGATTCATTTTATCTTAATCTAATGGCGGTTGCTAGCTCAACCCTTAGATTTATCTCATTAGGTTTAAATGGCGATTGCCCGGTTCAATCCTTAAACCAAATCTTAAAAGAGATGTTCAAAGCTTATCGCTTAATCTCTATCTTATTGCAAAGTCCTAAGTTACCAGTAATTGGTACGACTTACACTAGTCAACTTTGACTAAATAAATAAACAAATATTTAACAAATCTTACGAGAATCAAGATTTAGTTACATGGGGGGATATTCTTCAGGGTTTTGGTTTGGCGGTCTACGGCACGTGTGATTGCAACGGCACAATCACTTAACGGGAAAGAAAACTAAGTCGTGCGAACGTTGCTGAAAAGAGGGGATGAGAAAGTGGGCGGTTTGGTTCTTCCCTAATATTAGGCGCAAGACTTGCCCCACTTACTCCACACTCCCACTCTTCCACTTCTTCCACTTCTTACGAGATCAGTTGAGAATATATTGCTATAAATAGGTCACTCGACCAGTGGGAAAATCATCTCATTCTCATCCGACAAGTTCAGTGCAAGTTCAATCAATTCTATCTTATCGATAATTGATTAACTCTTCTCATTCAGCATTTATTATCTAGTGAGAACTGAATATTCATCCTTATTTAGCAATAATTATCTCAATATCACAGAAAAACATAGCAATTCTCTGATCTCATCTTTCTCTGCTTCCCTCCCTAAACCAACCCTAAAATCCTCTTCTTGTAACTGAAGCAATACTCGAACGGCCATTTCTTGGTTTAGGCGAGTCTTGTTCGATCTTGACCTCTCGAATTCATCATAATCTTTTATTACATCATTACACTTCACACTTTACCCCTCATATTCTCTTTATTGTTTTACCCCTAAAACATTTGGCGACCACAGTGGGAGGTCATTATCTCAGTTGTAAGAAAAGATGGTTGAAACTAGGAGACAGAGTTCAGAGAATACCAATTCTCCAAGTAACCCTAATGTCCCCACGAGTTTACCTGTAAGTGGGGTCACAAATACTCCAACAAGTGGCGCCATCACCTCTAGGCCCACAACTCCAGCCGTGAGCTCAAACCCTAACCCTAATTTTGCTTCTGCCTCAACTCAGAGGGGCCCAACGTCATCCTCCCTCTCCTTGGGCGTGCCAACTTCTCTGGTGGGATCCACCACGCCTATTTCATCCTCATCTCCCCAGAATGTCCAGCAGAGGTCCACCTTATCCCTATCCTATTCCAACATGTCTCTATCTTCTACAGGGACAGCCAATCATGTCAGGAACGCCACTGCTGGCCCCACCACCAAAAACGTGACTACCATCACTCCTAATGGCGTCCCCTCTCTAGTGGGACCCAACCCATCTCCTCCTTTTGCTCCTGCCATCACCCATCCTCTCAGTTTGGGCCCTACTTCACCTCTGCCGTTTGACATCACGCCTCATGCTGTGGGGACCACTATCAACGTCACTCCCACAGATGACACTCCCATTCCTAGCCAAGTCAGTCTTTCAGATTTGGTAAAGACTTATCAGGAAGAAGAGGAAGATCCCGAAGATTTCGTGCAAAGGTTCAGAGCCGAAGCTTTGGATTGTCATAACAGGGAGATGAACGAATCACAACTGGTGGGGATTTGCATAGGAGGGATGGAGCCATGGCATCAAGAACCAATGAGGAGATTCCGGCCCCGCACATTCCAACAACTCCGTGTAATAGCCGGACAATACGCTGATATGGGAGATAACTCTGTCAACAGGCTGGGGACTGAAGGCCCGCGCAATAAGGCCGCCAACCCACAGCCTCATATGTTATGAGTGGGGCTACAAATCCTAGGGTTAGTGCCACCATCACCTCTGCTGGTCCAACCTGCCAAAACGTGAGCCCTATCATAACCAGAAACCCTAGTTTCGCCTCTACCTCAACCCAGATAGGGTCCACCTTATCTTCTTCTCCCTTGGGCGTGTCAACTCCTCTGGTGAGTTCCACCACGCCTATCCTATCCAATATCACGTCCCCCCCTATCTCATATGGTGGGGACTACCAACACCACTATCTCTCCTACTCCTTACACTCCTATCTCAAGCCGCACAGAAGCTTTCCTCTTTGGGCCCCGCACTGGAGAAACAAGGAGTACTGAAGACTCACCTAGCATCGTGGATCTCATGAAGACCCAACAAGATCTAGCCCTGAGTCAAAACAATATGGCGAAAACCCAGACGGAGTTGCTGACGTGTTTGAGATCTCTCTCAGAGAAGCTAACGCCTCCAACAAATCCAGGGTTTACACATACGGATTCCCCAGCTCATTCTAACAGGGCGGGTCCTTCTCAGATTCATGTTATTCCTGATGATCAAGACACTCGTGTCCACACCACACGTGGACCAAATACAGGTTTGCAACATAACTTCGTCACTCGTGAAGATTTACAGAATCTTTTGCAGGCTCGGAACATGGAGAATTCAGATTTGTTTCATCGTCATCAACCTCCCTATCCAATTGAAATTCAGCGTGAACCTCTTCCTGAAGGGTATGTCACACCTTCATTCTCCATGTATAATGGTATTGGGAATGCCCGAGAACATATCTCTCGCTTCCTGGAATCATTGGGAATACATGAAAGAAATCAAGTCGTATGTCTCAAGGAATTCTCGAAATCTCTAACGGGAAAGGCATATACTTGGTATAATAACCTAGCTCCTAATAGCATTCTCAGCTGGAGCCAAATGGTTAATGCTTTCCTCAAGAAATACTTCTTCGTGTCTGAGCAACTCACTCTCTCTGATTTGGGGAGACTCTATCAGCGAAACAATGAACATCCAGACGATTACGTAACGAGGTTCAGAACTCGCTCAGTGGATTGCAATGATCCAAACGTGACAGAGCTGCAGTTAATGGAACTTTGCATCAACGGAATGATACCGGTATATCGGGCCTTATTGGAGAATCTGGACATCGACAATTTCACCAAGCTCCATAAGTCTGCCAAACGATCCGCTACTACTACACCTGCGCTACCAGAAAGGCCCAGGCCTTTAAAAAACCGAAGAAAGTCGTGGTGAAACGCGTGCCAGCAAGCGACTTGTCAACAAGCAATATAACTCTCTTCACTCAGTTCATGCTGTTACTGAAGGTGTTAAGAGGAAGGCGCCTACTCCTGAGGACCCACAACTAAAACGTGCGGCCCCAGCCCAACCTCAAGCTCCGGCACGGGTCCCAGCTAATGCTCCTGCACCAAAGGCACCACGACAACAGAGGGAATTCCCTAAGATCCCTGGTTTCCCATGTACTATGGATGAAGTGATAGAGCTCCTGGAAACATGGATTCAAGATGGTGATGTCAAATTACCTCCTGTACGGAGGGAGCCTACAGCACAAGAAATGACTGATCCCAAGTATTGTCATTTTCATCGATTCGTCAATCATCCCACCAGCGAATGTCATCGACTCAAGCAAATCTTCAACGAAAAGATCGAGTCAGGAGAGTTGAACTTGGGGACTGAGGGTGTGCATAAGAATCCACTCCCTCAGCACCAACCTCAACGTCAACACCAACGTCAGCATCAACCCAACATTCGAAATTTCACCATCTTCGGAGAATCTGTCAAGCAAACTGCTAATTATTTGATGAAGAATTTATGCGAGCTCTTACATTTTTCTAGGAGTCAGCGAAGCAACATTTTCGCTGCCCTCAGCTGGATTGCTAGCGGCAAAGAACTACCTATACCTGAGAAAGTTCAACCGAAGCCTGGCGAAGTCACACCAGAGATGATGGCAGGGGAACGCGTTCCAATACCGATTATCTGCTCATCTCGAAGGTACGAATTTTAAGAAAGTTCAAATTGATGCTAGTGTTATGGTTAATTTGATTCCAATCAAGACACTTCAAGCAATTGGAATTTCTCGACGGGATGTCATCTATTATCCCACGATAACAAAAGATTCAAAAGGAAAGCTCCAAGACATATATGGTCATGTTACTCTGGATCTGAAGGTGGACTCTGCTCGCACCAAAACCAAGTTTCATGTAATCAAAGAGGATGAGGAGCACGACGTGATCTTAGGGCGTCCCTGGCTCCATGGGAAGAGATTTGTGCCCACAATCTCACCTGTAATTATCAAAGGCCAAGAGTTCATGTTTGACCAAGAAAGCTGCGGCGTGGGAAAACTGGAGTACCGCGTGGGGTCCGAAACTCTGGTGATATTCAAAGAGGTATGTGATAGTGATTTGAAGTACTTTATTCAGAATTATTTAGTTCATGGAAATCCTATCCAGCGTGTCCCCACACAAGGATTTGATAATTCTCCGACATGGGGACTTGATTGCATCAAGTCTATCAAACCCTCTGAGACACCTCAGGAGGAAATCAAGGCCACTTCCAATAGGTGGGTTCGGGCAAAGCAACAGTCTTATAGGAAAAAGACACCTGGGATGTCATGGGTTCCTAAGGCTGCTTTTCAAGATAAGGTTATGCGACGCACTAACCAAAGAGTAACTTCTATTTCGGGGTCCACACCAAACTGGGAGGGACCTTATGTTATATCTCGAGTCATGCCTAATACGCGATAAGTGCAATACATCAGCGACTCTCAAACATGGTGGTCAATGGCAAATGGCTCAAGAAGATATGAAGATTCACTCTCTAATTCCTTCAAAAGAAAAGTGCAAGTAATCTCTTGCCTTTTAACAATTTCATTCAAAAACTCAAAACCTATGAGTTCAAAACCATCAATTCCTACAAACCCTTTGTTCATAAAACCAAAGCAAAATAAAAATCTACTGAGAAAATGTTTTGCTCCTGAAGCTCTTCAGAAACAACCATCTAGTGAAGATTTCGCTCCTTCATCAGCTGCCTTCTTTATTAGAGCAATATGGGCAGTCTTCTTCTTCATCTCTTCAGTTAACTCACGGAGTTCCTCAGTCATGGCAGCATGATTCCTCTCTTCCTGCTTCACCAAATCATGGGTGAATTTGCCAACAGCAGCACGCCTTGTTCGAATGTATTGGATTCTCGCCTGAAGCCACAACAAGTTGGGTTTGAAGTTTTCGAATGTAGCAATCAGCTCTCCTGCTTCATTTAGCGCCTCAACTGCAACACCTGCAAGCGTATGAAAGTGGGCACACCTTCCAACAATAATAAGGTGACCATAGAGATTCCATATCCTTCTATACAGTGGGACGTGTCCCTCGGGAACATTAAATCCTCCCACTAGTATATGACCAGGGAGATCGTTTCATGGGGAGGATTATATGCCAAACCAGCATGAGGAAACTCAAGAAGAGTCCACCTAGTTGGAGCATCTACTCCAACAATGTCGATATTCTCACAGGCTCATATTTCTTATCAACGAGCTGAAAGAATTTCAAAGCAAGCAGAGGTTTAATAATATGTTCCAAGCTATATGATGAAAGCTTAACATAAGAGGATGATTGAATTTACCTCAGCAATAAGAGGATTCTCATCAGCAACATCGTCAAAATCCTTACTGAGGTTTTGACCATCACTAATCTTTTACCAACGAAGTAGCTGTCATTCGTTTCTTCATTATCCTCAGAAGACTACAAGAGCAAACAAGCAGGTTCATCCTACATCAAATAAAGAAGAAAAGTCATTGAAAGAAGATATATCAAAGGATTCACGACGTTATCTTGAAGAAGTAATTTTCTGACGTCTGAATTTTTACGAAGTACAGCGAAAGACTCAAAATCTGTACAAATCCGTAAGAGATATGAAGAAACTTCCTTCACGAGAGTTGTTCGTATGGATGTTTCCTATCACGTGCTAAAAGGGCTTAATTTTTGGAGCAATCTACTGGCCGGAATGAATTTTCTACTAAACAGCGTACAGACTACAGCATTCCTGGACGTGGCGTTACTTTGTGGCACATGAAATAACAAGCAAAACAGCATGGAATTCAGATTTTCTTCTTTGAGGTGAAAGCTACTGAAGTCCTTTTTCTAAATTGGGGTCAATCATCGAAATCCGCCATCGGATGAAGATTTTATGGCCATTCTCGTGACGCGACTCGAAACAGGAAAATCTGACGGGATTTTTTACTTTTTTACTAAAAATCTTACCGTTACCCAATCCTTTGCAAATGGATTGGGGACTTGATTAGCACTTAAAGGAGTCACCATGGAGCTGCTACTAGCTGGGGAAATGATACTCCACCCAGAAGACGATTAACACCGAAAGATACAGTTTCAGTATTGGTCTCTTGTGTTGCGACGCTAACAAACTTCTGATTAGGCGGAGTTGGCTGCACCAAGGAGTCATGAATAAGATTTCAAGATTATTCAAGTCAAGCTTATGCGAGTACTCCAAAGTACAAGGCCCTGTTTGGACTTCATGCTTGTGGACAAGGCTTCTATGCGGATGTAGCTGGCCCATCAACTTGATGCTCACCCTGGAACACTCAAGGTTCCATGCTGCGCAGGGGACTTAATGTTGATGGTGGTTTTTGGCGACAAGGTCACAGGAGTAATTTTGCATCAATTTCTGGCATCCTGGAATAGCGCGAGATAAGGTATGAATTTATTTTTACAGTAGGGATAAGATATTTGGTTTACCGTTAGCCATATTTTAATATCTTACGACCCTGGCCTAGTAGCATGGTCCATATCCCTGACCTACGTATTAAAATACCTATGCATGCGCATTAGTCTAGCTCGTGTTTGAGCCAAAACCCTAGGAGTACACGGTATTGGCAATGCCAAGAACTTGGTCACGCCCTAAACTTGGCCACGCCAAGAACTTGGCCACGCCTAAAAACTCCATCGCGCCAAAATATTAGCCGTGCCAATAACTTGGCCACGCCTAAACTGTGGCCACGCCCAAACCCTAGCAAGGCCTAAGCCGTGGCCACACTAGAATCTTGTTCACGCCCTAAACTTGGCTACGCCAAGAACTTGGCCACGCCTAAAACGTGGCCACACCTAAAACTTGTCCACGCCAAAGTTTTAGCCCCGCCTAAACTTTGGCCAAACCTAAAGATTTAGATAAGGCATGGCGTTGGCCATGCTCAAGTCTTGGCCCCGCCTAATTTTATGCCAAGCATAAAATTTAGCCCCGCCTAATTTTTGGCCAAGCATAAAATTTA
>JAJJMA010079742.1:0-18268 GCA_023529015.1 Papaver nudicaule
TTCTCTCCATTTCAGGAGCAGAAGATTAAAGAAGGCCTTTACATGATGGGTTTGAAAGATGAGATATTCTATCTTTCTTGGTTCATAACATACTCGATACAGGTAATTCTTGCAGTTTTATCTTCTGAACTTGCATCGTAGTTCTGTTGTCTCATATTACTTCTGATTCCAAAATATTTATGCCGTTTTACTTGTTTCTTGATATCATTGTTATTGTTATTATCATTTTAAGACATATTTTCTGTTGCAGTAAATTCTTTTGTATTCTCATTTTCCGTAGTATTGCTCTCTCTCTGCAGTTCGCACTGTCTTCTGCAATCATTACAGCCGTCACAATGGGGAGTCTTTTCACTTATAGTGATAAATCGCTGGTGTTCGTGTACTTTTTCTTGTTTGGACTCAGTGCAATCACGCTCTCCTTTTTAATCACTACCTTCTTTTCAAGAGCGAAAACAGCTGTGGCAGTTGGCACCCTTTCTTTTCTGGCAGGCTTTCTACCTTATTACACAGTCAATGATCCTGCAGTCCCTATGTAATTATTACTCCATTCCTATTTTCTAATGGATGCTTTTATGAGAAGTTATGTCCTGGGCATGGTTAAGAAATTTATTGAAGTTTCAATCTGTTTAGGATGTTAAAGGTCATCGCTTCTTTGCTTTCACCTACGGCTTTTGCGCTTGGGACGGTCAACTTTGCTGATTATGAACGCGCTCATGTTGGAGTCCGGTGGAGCAACATGTGGCGGGTATTACAAAATATTTTTTTGTTTTTCTTTCTTTTTTATCAGTTTCTTATATATTCTTCATCACCAGACATCAACTGTTCAGACTGATCACTGCAGGCGTCATCTGGAGTGAATTTTTTGGTATGTCTCATGATGATGTTGGTTGATACACTATTATATTGTGGGATCGGTCTGTACCTAGATAAGGTATTTCTTCCAAGTACTTGTCCTTCTGTTGGATCTTCTTAATTCAAAAGTGTCTTGCATCAATCGGGATTCGGGAATATCAGTATCAACAAAGATTACACATTAGAAGAGTTGGAGTGGGGGAGTCTGTCTTAGACACTTCTTGTCTCCTCTTTTGTTAGTGAATCAGCAAAGTCCATAATGACATCAGATGTCAGACATGAGTTTACATATCTTATCAATTGCTTATTTGGATGCGTGGTATTGTATGCACCATGTGAAACTTTTAGGCTAACTATTGTGACAATGGGGTTCACTAATACCTTCAGTTAATGACATTGGTTCCTCAAAGTTCTAACTGGGTGATTTTGATTATGATTTATTATTTTTTTCCTTTTCTCTGCAATGCAGAAAAAGCCTTCAGAGTGGCAGTTCTCTTAATGCTCGTGCCTAGTAGTTAGTTTAGGACTTTGGTTTTACATATGTTAATAGAACAATGCTGTTTGCTGGAGGAAACAAAATATAGTCAGTCCAACTATTTATTGTCCTCACCAAACTCAAGATTTACACTTTCAGTTATAGATGGTTGCAGCAGCGACCTTAAATGCTATTCTTGTTATTTATTTTGTGCCAGACTTTATATGGCGTATTGACATGATTGTATGTTTTGTCATTGTAACACTTTTCAGGTCCTTCCTAGAGAGAATGGAGTCCGTTACCCATGGAACTTTGTATTTAAATCTTGCTTCTGGAAAAAGAAAAGCACATCTCGACATGATTCTGGCAACATAGAAGTTAAACACAATGATGTTTTATCTGCAAATGAGTCCACATACAATGGTAGTTTTTCTGGGCCTGCAATTGAAGCAATAAGCTTGGATATGAAACAACAAGAACTTGATGGCAGGTAAAATATGCTTAAGCTTTCGTCAACGCTTAGCTTCATGTACAGTGTTTTTGACACATATTGTCATGTTATAGATGCATTCAGATAAGGAATCTGAGTAAGGTTTACATGAACAAGAAACAGAAGTGCTGTGCTGTTAACTCGTTATGGCTCACTTTATATGAAAATCAGATTCTGGCTCTTCTAGGTAGGAGGATAATTTTGCTGCTTTTTTATTTCTCTATATTACCTAACATACATTTTGCTAAAATTGTGATTTTCTTTCCTAGCATCATTGTACATTCTGTAATTCTAAAATTGTGAAGTTCTGATGTTGGTTGTTGTTTGCAATATCTTTATGTGAACTACACGCTTAACTTGTTTGCATCTAAGTGCAACCCCCCGGAGTATCTTGGCTTCAATTTCTGTCACTTTATCTTTCATAATCTTGAAAATGGGAAAAATTGGCCCTTGTCATCTCTTGCTGGTAGATGGTAGTGGTATTTCTAAAAGAGGTGACTTGGCTTCGTTTAAAGTTTTTTTCACCAGAAGGCGTGCTCTGTTCTAATATATTCAGAATAATCAAGAAGTAACTTAGCTGCAGATTTATTCTTCAAATCATGGTTATCGTGTTCCTTGACATGACTGTAGCAAAGGTTAATTGACATCTTCACTTTTAAGGGTTTTATCCATATCACAAATCAGTTCACGCTTCATAGAGGAAAGTCATGCTGATCTTGGACCATTAGGCTCCCAGGGATCCAGAAATAATAGGATATTGGTATCCATTGTTAGATTTCCAGCTCCTTCATCATCATAGTGGAACCTTTGCAGCAATTATAAACTGTACTTTATGCTGCAACCAGGAGTATCATCATACTCTACAACTGAACTGAACAACATCAGAACAACATCATACACAATACAAATAGTTACTAACAATACTCTACTGATAGACTTGCCAGTACCCTAGTCCTTCTTTATAAAGTTGGCAATGACCTATCCGTGTTTCTTCTATTGATCAAAAGACCAGATAAACTGTGTTTCGTCACTTATGAAGTGTAATAGTTTGATTCTTTTATTTTCCAGGGCACAATGGTGCTGGTAAAAGCACAACAATCTCTATGCTAGTTGGCCTTCTTTCTCCTTCTTCCGGGGATGCTCTTGTGTTTGGGAAGAATATCAGAAGTGACATGGTGAGATTTTTCCATTGCTCTTAAAACATTTTTATCACATATTGCTTCAGTTGTTCAGAATCAATAACTATTTATCTTTTGCAGGAACCAATGCAAAATTGTTTTATTCTGTATTAGTTTCTAAACATGGATGCATTTCATTCGACTAATGTTCAATACCATGATAAATAGCCAAGATGGATACTTGTGGTCTTTACATTGGTACTATCTTTTCACCCATGTACTAGCTATAGGATTTCTGATGTCCCAATTTGGGTCTGTTATAATTTGGTACGGTAGCACTTGTAAAGTTGTAACACACAGTCGACAGCTGTCTTTATGAAGCTATGTCTTGTTGAGTTCCTTATAAGATGTCACCTCGATATTATACTCCTTTGTTAGTGAGGACATCTGGATCTGTATTCAAATCCCCAATATCCTTCTCTGTCTACGTTCTGTACAAAGTCCTTTTATATGGATACAAACTTTGAGCACTTGCTGTTGATTTCATATTGCTCGTAAGCACTTCTCATGGAGCACGTTTCTTTTATGTTAGTTTTTCGGTCTGTGCTCAATTTCCTCGTGATGTTTTGTCATCCCATTTTGATGTTTAAACTGAGGTGGTTCCTTAATGTAGGATGAGATAAGGAAGGGGTTGGGCGTGTGCCCACAGCATGATATTCTCTTTCCGGAACTAACTGTAAGTAGCAAATGTTTTGGGGAACTATTTTTCTTGTTATGGTAGACGTATCACTTTTCTTTTTCGGATGCTACCTTTTTAACAAATTATATGAAAGATACATGCACGCTCCAAACACTGGCACACCCTGTTTGATTGGGCTGACAGCTTTTTATCTTATTCTTGTTAGTGACTTGTCCTGCCTTGTGACGGAGTTTGCATTCTGGTTTTTTCAGGTCAAGGAGCATTTGGAATTATTTGCCATTTTAAAGGGTGTTGAAGAAGACTGTGTGGAAAGATCTGTCAGTGAAATGGTTGATGAAGTGAGTTCTCCTGTTAGCCGCAGGCTATACCATCCTGCATGATTCTCTATAAAACTTGCGTATTGGTTTCCAGATGATCTTAGTTGGGCGTTTGAATTGATGATATGTTGTCAGGTTGGTTTGGCAGATAAGGTTAATTCTGCTGTGAGGGCTCTATCTGGTGGCACGAAGAGGAAGCTATCCCTTGGAATTGCTCTTATTGGAAATAGTAAGGTGCAATAAGAATTCTATAAAGACACTCTCAACTCTGGTTTTGCTGAACTTCTGCACAAGATTTTCTCATTCTTCTTTTACAGGTTATCATTCTCGACGAGCCTACCAGTGGAATGGACCCATACTCGATGCGTTCAACGTGGCAACTTATTAAGAAAATCAAGAAGGGTAGAATAGTATTATTGACAACACACTCTATGGATGAGGCAGACGTGCTAGGGGATCGGATTGCTATCATGGGAAGTGGTTCTTTGAGGTGCTGTGGGAGGTATGTTTCAGCAAAACCTTTTGTTTGCCAGAAGTTGATTGCATAATCCTGGTAGTAATGCTTAGAATAATAGCACGGCGGATTTTTGAATTTATATTTTATTAAAACAAAAGAATATTCCTTAGAAAATTGTTATTTTTTGTTTATTTTGTTCGCTCCGCGTCATTAGATTCTTGCGTTAACATCTTGCAAACTGTAACAGTTCTCTTTTCCTGAAACACCAGTACGGGGTTGGTTATACTCTTACTTTAGTAAAGGTTTGCTCCTGATTTTGTTTTCTCATCAGAAATTTGTTTGTTTTCCCTGTATTGCCTCTTAAGTCTTAACCTTCACATCATTTTTTTTTATTTTATGCAGAGTGCACCTGGTGCTTCTATTGCAACAGACATTGTTTACCGCCATGTTCCACTTGCAACTCGCTTGAGTGATGTAATAATCTACCCTTACTTTCAAATGTTCTGTATGTCTCTCTAGTAAAAGTCGTTTAACCTTATAGGCCCTCATTCTTGCATGCCAGATATATACCCTAAATGAATATGTTAGTCTTCTCAAAATCTTTTCTTGTTATTTTGTTTACCTCACCTGCTAAGCTTTCATGATTGATATTGGACGAGTTCCTTACTATCTGTAAATAACCCCGAGATTTATTACATCTTCTTCCCTGGAGGTTCTTTTGGTGCAAACTTGTGGTGTGCTTTTTTACTAGTATTTTCTGTCTCCCATCTTCCTCCTGGTTGCGCTACAGTACGCAAGGCACATATCCTTTTTTAACTCTCTTACACGACTTTCCTCTTTCGTATTCTCTACCTCTCTAGCAAAGTGGGGTGTGGATTATATCAGCTATGATTCAAATGCTCAAATTTTCAACATTAATTGACTAAAGTTTACTGTTTCAAAAGCAAAATTAGTTGTTGGAGTATGAAGCACCTTTCTATTTCTCTGAAGTTTACTGTTTATTAGTTGCTTTGCAGTTCGTTTGTGATTCTTTTTATCTTCATCCAGGTTGGTACAGAAATTTCATTCAGACTTCCTCTTGCATCCTCGTCTTCGTTTGAGAGTATGTTCCATGAAATTGAAAGCTGCACCAGAAGAACTATCAGTGGCACGGAAGCAGGTGGTAGCTATGGAGAGAGTGGTGCTGGCATTCGGAGTTATGGAATCTCTGTTACAACTCTGGAGGAGGTCTTCCTTCGAGTTGCAGGATGTGAATTTGATGAAACTGAATATGCTTCACATAATAAAGCTCTTGTTTTAGCTGAGTCTATGGTTTCCGAAGCGCCACAACATACTCAGATTAAAGCTTCATCTTTGAAGTTACTCTGTGGGTACTATAAGAATGTTCTGGCTATGATAATTACCATAATGGGAAGAGCTTGCAGTTTGCTTTTTAATACCGTCTTTAGTTTCATAAGTCTCTTAGGCAGCTGTAGCTTTTGTGTTACCCCAAGGTCTACATTTTGGGTACATTTTAGAGCTCTTCTAATCAAGAGGGCTCTATCTGCTCGGCGAGATCGAAGGACAATCGTCTTTCAGCTTCTTGTTCCTGCCGTCTTCTTGTTTCTCGGCCTAAGCCACATCCTGACCAGCAGTCTGTGACGTTTACAACGTCGGAATTTAATCCTCTGTTACAGGGTGGTGGTGGTGGTGGACCAATCACTTTCAATTTATCTAGGCCTGTTGCTGAACTGGTAGGTTATTTCTTGTGGTTAATTTTTAAATACTAAGCTCTATTTTACCTTGACCAATTGCATCAGAATGCTCCAACCATCCTACTTCTTTAACTTTTATATGCATTTTTTTTCTCTCTCAATCGATGTCATTGCACTTCAAGGTTGCACAACATGTACATGGGGGTTGGATTCAGAAAGTTGAACCAAGGTCTTATAGGTTCCCTCATCCAAGAAGGGCACTAGCTGATGCTATTGAAGTTGCAGGTCCAGAATTGGGCCCAACACTTATTTCAATGAGCGAATATCTAATGACTAGCTTTAATGAGTCATACGAGTCAAGGTATTTCTCTGACATAGGTTCTGATATATGGTGAAGTAATTCTCTCTATCACAATTACATACGTTAATTGTTGGCAATTGGAAGTTGAAACGGCATGTTAAATTAAGTCATCCACCTGTACGTTTAATATTTTACGAGTTAACTTCTGCATTTGGTGTGTTTAGATCACCAGTAGAAAATTATATTTTAGTTTCATAAGTGATGGTTAATCTTCTGCATTTGTAGGTATGGAGCAGTCGTAATGGATGATCAAAATGATGATGGAAGTTTAGGATATACCGTACTTCACAACTGTTCTTGCCAACATGCTGCCCCAACATATATCAATCTGATGAACGGTGCAATTCTGAGGCTTGCAACTCGTAACGAGAATATGACGATCCAAACACGTAATCACCCACTGCCTATGACATCAAGTCAGCACTCACAGCATCGTGTAAGTTACTTTATCTTCATCAATATGAGTTCTTCTTCTGTCTGATTATCTCACGCTTCGTTTGGGATATTTCCAACTCGGATAAACGATGAACCAACATTTTGCATCCTTTTTCTTTTCTTGTGTTTTAACCTACAGGTGAGTTGTTTCTAACCATTGCAGTCATTTTCAGTGAATATGTTTTACTTAGCTGCAATTCTGTGATATTTTGTAGGATCTGGATGCATTCTCCGCAGCAATTATTGTTACGATTGCCTTCTCCTTCATTCCCGCCTCATTTGCAGTTTCTATTGTTAAGGTATTACTTTCATCCTTTCCTTCCCTTCCCTCTTTCAATCTGAATATAAGTTACTGTTCAATGACAGTCTAATCCCACTAGAAAGTCATAGTGCTAGTCGTTTCTTGCATGCTTTAACTAGCCTTAAATCAATTTGGCTGGGCAAATCCTCTCTGTATCGTTTGTATGCCCGAGTTAATGAATCTTGACGTCGATATGTATTATTGAATAAACTGGGCAAAACGTGCCGAGATCCCAGCATAGTTGAAATTGGGTGTCTCAAACTGTGATGTGTGTTATTCCACAAGATGTTCTCGAATTATGTTTTACTAAAACATAATCTTGAATAAGGTACAACAAATAACGAAAAAGAGCACCACGATATTTTTATTACTGTGGATTTGAACCTTACATGCTCTTACTGAGTTCTGATATCTTCATCTCTGGTTGACTGAACATTGGGGTTCATAGATGTCCTCGTTTTGAACAGGTTGTTCCATATCACTGCTCGGTGAATATGAAATGGGCTTCAACAAACTCTTTTATATTTATTGATCCTACTCCAATCCCATCCCTAAAATTGAAATATGTAGAATTGTTATCTTGGCGAAACTTCTATGACATGTATATGCGCCTCATCCAAGATGCCTTCAAGATTTATATGCTTGAAAAATACCTATGTATGTTGCTTACTGCCATCAAGCATATCATATTTCCTAATTCACAAAATGATATGGCGCTGTAAAAAGTGCAGAAGATGGATCAAGTGGAAGGAATAAAAATATTTCTCTCAGGGATCAAATTCCTGTAGAACAATTGATTTTCTTAAATTTTAACTGATGCAGGAGCGTGAAGTAAAAGCGAAACACCAGCAGCTACTTAGTGGGGTATGCATTTTGGTTCTTTTTCTGTTTTTATTTCTTTAGGTTTCTGAACTTGTTCTTATTTCTTATTTATTTTGACCATGCCTCAGGTTTCTGTACTGTCCTACTGGACTTCAACATTTACATGGGACTTTGCGAGCTTCTTATGTCCTTCATTTTTCGCAATAATTCTCTTTTACATATTTGGTATATATCAAAACCATCTTCCTCTTTTTTTTTTCCTTATTTGTTGTTTATTTTTCTTATTATACAGCATTTGATGCATTTAACAGTCGCCTGGCTGATCCTATTTTTATTTCTGAAATGTCAGGATTTATTTTTTTTCCTCATTAATGCAACTGGTTCTTTTCAACCAGATTATGTTAAGATATTTGTATGGTGCTTTCCTGCTTTTGTAGGTCTGGAGCAGTTTGTAGGAAGTGGTTGTCTATTGCCGACGCTGCTCATATTTTTAGAGTTTGGGTTAGCAATTGCATCATCAACATATTGCCTCACTTTCCTTTTCAGTGAACACTCCTCAGCACAGGTTCTCTTTCTGTTCCTATACACACACAGGCACAGATACACACACATGGACACTCTAAAGCATCTCGTGTGTTATTGCAGAACGTGGTTCTCTTGGTGCATTTTTTCACTGGACTCGTTCTTATGATGGTATCATTTGTTATGGGGATTATAGAATCTACTAAGAGTGCCAATTCCTTCCTCAAGGTTTGTTATATCAGTCCAGATGTTTATTTGTATAGATAATAATTAGTTTCTATACACCCTAATATCATCCTGCTCGCATGCAGAATTTCTTTAGATTATCACCAGGATTTTGCTTTGCGGATGGATTGGCTTCATTGGCTCTTCGACGGCAGGGAATGAAACTTGGATCTGGTGATGGAATTCTTGATTGGAATGTGACTGGTGCTTCAATTTGTTATTTGGGTGTTGAGGTGCAGTTCTCTTCTCCGTAGATAAATATCACATCATAGGTGACATTTTTTTAATAAACAGCTACTAATGCAGTAAAGAGAAAATGAAACATGAAACACCAGAATAATACATGAGTTAGTTATCAATACGTAGATTTATTGAATTCAACTGTAAAAATAAAAAAGAGGATTAGATCCTGTCCTATGTCTCCTAACCTATAACTCACGTTTTTCTGGAATGAAAGTCGTGTCAAGTCACTACAATTCACCCACCCATACATAGACGGTATGGAGGAGAAGAAAATGTTATTCTGTGTTACGATGTTGTGTAAGAGCCGACAGATCAAATTTGCTTTGTTGATAATGTGAAAAATAAAGCACGTCAGTGACACTAGGGCCACAAAAGCTTCCTCCTCACTCTCTCAATTTATTTAAAATGTGGATCACTCTTTTGTAGCTCCTGCACTTACAATGAAAATGAAACTGCAGTCTATGGAAATTTGTTTGTCCAATCACAACAATTAGTACGATTGTCCAGTAAATTTCTATCAAATTGCCCAGTAATGATAATCTTTCTCAAGAAGGATGATTAACCCTTCTATTGCTGCGTTTTCTTATCTGTAACAGAGTATCGTTTTCTTCCTGCTCACTATTGGGCTTGAAGTCATACCTTCACACAAGTTAGCATCAATCACAATGAAGGACTGGTGGAGAAGTTTTAGGCAATTCCGTTTTAGCGCTTCAAACAGTTCTTATGAACCTCTTTTGAATTCATCCTCGGAAACTCCTGCACATGATAATGAGAGAGATGTAGATGTACAGGCAGAACGAGCTAGGGTACTTTCAGGTTCTGTTGATAAAGCCATAATTTACTTGCGTAATCTTCGGAAGGTACCTACCTTTTTTGTTGTTGCAAACACAATCTTGGTTCACATCTGTTGCTTCTCATTTCTCTGTACAGTGTCATTTCTATTTATGTTGCTTCGCAATTTTCACCTAATTCAGGTGTACCCTAGTGGAGGAAATGTTGGCCCAAAAGTTGCAGTTCATTCATTAACTTTCTCTGTTCAAGAAGGGGAATGTTTTGGGTTCTTGGGAACAAATGGGGCAGGGAAGACTACGACTTTGTCAATGCTTTCTGGTAATAAATGTTTTATATAACTTATGATTCTTCATTCCTGTATATAGTTTTGGTTTTGTGTGTTTACAGTTGGACTTGGTGTTTTTATTTTACTTTTGCAGGGGAAGAACGCCCAACTGATGGAACAGCATATATCTTTGGCAGTGATATAAGCTTACATCCGCAAGCTGCTCGGCGGCATGTAATGTTTAAATCATTTTTTTTCTAGTTATCTTATCCTGGTTCCTTGATGAAAACTATGTTTATGACGTCTTGATTTTATACATTTCTAGATTGGTTACTGCCCACAGTTTGATGCACTGTTGGAGTTTTTAACTGTCAGAGAGCATCTTGAGCTTTATGCGAGGATAAAGGGGGTCTCTGAATGCAGGTTAAAAGATGTATGCTAGACATTCAACTTACTATGTCTGTATTTGATGTATACGTTTTCAGTTCAAATTTTTGATTTTCCTCCGGAATTGTAATTGCTAACTTGAGTACCTTCAATTTTACAGGTTGTGGAGGAAAAAATGGAGGAGTTTGATTTGTGGAAGCATTGGAATAAGCCATCGTATTCACTGAGTGGAGGAAACAAGCGCAAATTATCCGTTGCAATTGCAATGATTGGAAATCCTCCTATTGTTATTCTTGATGAACCATCTACAGGTCTTCTTTCCTACTAGTTGACCATTTCATGATAAAGCAGATATCCCTTAGAAAATTTCGACGAGTAACACTGCATATATTAAAACACCATTTGTACTACTTGAGAACTTACATGTAGTTCTTTTAGAAGTTCATTTATTAAGGTACAAGCTGGCTCTTGCCATATTGCAGTGTCATATTTGATTTGGTAACGTCCTCATAGATGTCATGTTGATACTTCTGCATATGGCCCTTTAATGAATGATTAAGTTAAAGATTAAGACTAAAACACATATATCACCACCGCTGTGCAACAGAATTTACCTTTCGCTTGATTCCAACTAATCTGTGTTGGTTGCTTAGGTATGGATCCTCTAGCAAAAAGATTCATGTGGGAAGTTATATCCCGTCTATCAACCAGACTGGGGAAGACGGCAGTTATTTTAACCACGCATAGTATGAATGAGGCTCAAGCACTATGCACAAGGATGGGAATAATGGTACCTTGTAGTAGTAGCATTGTTTTTTATATCTACGTGCATGCTTTAACTTAATGACTAACAACGGTATGGTCTATTTTTCCTAGGTTGGAGGCAAGCTAAGATGTATTGGAAGCCCTCAGCATCTTAAAAGTCGTTTTGGAAATCACCTTGAGTTGGAGGTAATTCAAGCTTTTTATCAAATTCTGGGTGTAATGTATCTTGCTACACTTGTGTGAAATGTGGTAATATGTGTAGGAATTATGTTGATCCAGATACCATGACCTGTTTGTATTTACTCAGGTGAAACCTACTGAAGTTAGCTCTGAGGAGATGGATAAACTTTGTAGAAGAATCCATGGGAGGCTTTTTGACCTGCCATTGCATTCACGGGGCATATTTAGTGACCTCGAAGTTTGTATAGGAGGAAGTAACTCCATAACATCAGAGAATGTATCACTGGCAGAGATTAGTTTGACCGAGGAAATGATGATTGTAGTTGGACACTGGCTTGGCAATGCAGAAAGAATAAGGACTCTCACATCCTCTGCACTCGTTACTGACGGTGTGTTTGGTGAGCAGCTAGCAGAGCAGCTAACACGTGATGGTAGGTCCAGCCCTTGCCTGCTTCTGCTTTTGATCTCTACCTTAATATCTCTATTCCATTACCATTTTGAGCTTGTTTCCGAAGTGCCTGAAATCATCACTTCGGTTTCTTTGGATATATGTTCTTTCATTTACACCCCACTTCCCTCAGTTTCATTGGCTACATGCTTTGATAAGTGAGTTTTTGCTCTAAGATTTGCCAGAGGTACACCATCCATTTCTAACATACTGGAATTTTCTATCACATCTGTTTCGGCAGTATGTAACGCTTGACTTGTCACTGGACGTTGGATAGAATGGGAATGTCTTATACGGTGATGAATCTTATTGTCTAAATATTGACCTTGCTCCATGTTGATATGCAGGTGGCATCCCACTACCCATATTCTCTGAATGGTGGTTACTTAAAGAAAAGTTCTCAGTGATTGATTCATTTATCCAATGCTCATTTCCTGGAGCGACATTTCATGGCTGCAATGGATTAAGTGTCAAATATCAGGTAAACTCCTTTTAGCACTCCCCTTGGTGATACATGCCATTTTGTAATTGACTAAAACAGGCTAAGGACTGTAACATAAGAGGAAATGTCTTGCACCGCAGACATGAAAAGCTGCCCCTTATATATATAGGAATCCTTTTAGTTCCATGCTATAATAACTGTCAGCGATGTGGACCTATCTGCATGTGTTCATTAACTTGGTTTTTCAACCATTGTGATCTTCACCTACAATTCCAATTGCAGCTGCCATATGGAGAGGATTCTTCACTGGCCGATATTTTTGGACACCTGGAAAGAAATAGGTAAATCTAGTATCTATATTTTTTGATTATTATTTATGTAGTCGTGTTCTTCTTTCTCATTTTTTCGCTGAAATTGTTCAGAAATCAACTAGGAGTCGCAGAATACAGTATCAGCCAATCCACACTGGAAACAATTTTTAATCATTTTGCTGCTATACCTTAGCTTTGGGGAAGAGCCGGTATTAAATACAAGCCAGCCATCCAAAGCTTCGTACAGAGCAACACCTTTTGGCTTTTATCTTATTTTCTTTTTTGGTTGTTATCTGATTGTACTAGTATTTTCAGCCCTTGTATTATATCTTACCGGCTGTTTTAGGGGCCGGCTGTTTTAGGGGCCGGCTGATTTAGTAGGGAAGCCGGAAAACAATATTACTATCCTAGGGGTGTTATAAGGAGTGTCAAAAAAACAATGAAAAGTCTAAATTACCCTATAAAATAAAAGCCTAATTTTGTAACCAAAAAACAAAAACAAAATCTCCTCCTTCCCCTTCTCCCCATGTTTCACCACTATAACTGCCGGCACATGGGACCGCCACCACCACCTCCTCCCCAAAGAAATTGATGAAAACGAGTCCCTCCTTGAAAATCAGTTTGATTATTTAATTTCGTTTATGATTCAATTTTATGCGTGGACTGATTGATTGATTGATTAAGAAATAGGGTTCAATGAGATTTTCGTCTGGATTAAACCCTAGAAATCCAACCCGAAATATTAAGTTTCCAGAATTTTCGTCTGGATTTGTTCTGTATTGCATGCATTGTTTCCAGACGAAAAATTGAGTTTGTTAAATTATGCACAACCAACCTAGCCGAAAATAGGGTAAACTGTGAAAAATCCAGACGATTTTTAGTTACGGTTTGATTATCTAGGTGAATTCCAGACGAAAAGTTGGATTTTTTAAATTGTGTCACAACCAACCTAGCCGAAAATAGTGTAAACTGTGAAAAATCCAGACGATTTTTAGTTTCGGTTTGATTATCTAGGTGAATTCCAGACGAAAAGTTGGCTTTTTTAAATTGTGTCACAACCAACCTAGCCGAAAATAGTGTAAACTGTGAACAATCCAGACAGTTTTTGTTTCGGTTTGATTATCTAGGTCAATTCCAGACGAAAATTTCTCTGGAACCAAATTTGCTAGAGTCTGTATAGTTTCGTCTGGAATTTCTTTCAAAAATCTAGACGAAACGGGAAATGACATCACACAACAAAAATTTCAATTTCCAGAAATTTCGGCTGGATTTGTTGACAAAAATCCAGACGAAATTCAGTGGTGGTGGTGGCGTCATTGATGTCGATGGTAGCGGTGGTGGTGGGATTGGTGCCAGTAGTGATGGTGGTGGTGGCGTTGGTGCCAATAGTGGTGGCGGTGGCGGCGCTGGTGCCGGTAGTGGTGGTGGCGGCTGCGCTTGGACAGTTTAAACAATTAATCTTAGTTTAGTTAAACTAATTAAGATTAGTTATAATTAAGTAGGGGTAGTTTGGAATTAAGAAAATATGTTGGATAAGGGGTTTTAAGAAAAAGCTATTGGACACCCCTATTTTATCTCATTATCCGGCTTTCCTACTAAATCTGCCGGCCCCTAAAACAGCCAGCTATATCTTGGGCTCACAAGTGAAGTGTTGAAGTAGTTTTTGTGATGGATAAGGAAACGGGTGTAAATAATGTTTGGAATGACTGTTAGAAATGTTTTGATCGTCTATGAGGGAACCTCATATACTCCTAGATCCTAGGTTCATTTTTTTCTCTGTCTTGTGGCCCGGATGATATTCAGCGGCCTAAAAATCACTTTACAAGCATTGTGACCCTAAAATCTTCTCCAAATATGTGCTACAATCCACCATGCAGCGCAACATTTTCGCTAATTTTGGTTCAAGTTTGAATATGAGATATCTTTTACTTTGTAGATAGGGCTGTTAAAAGATAAAAAAAGGTTGATTTAGGGACCGACTCATTTACTAGGAAGACCGGGTAATAAGACAAAATAGGGCTATTTTAAAGCTTTTTTCAAAACCCCTTATCTAACATATTTTCTTAATTGCCAAACTACCCCTACTTAATTATAACTAATCAATCAGATTAGTGTAACTAAACTAAGATTAGTTGTTAAACTATTCCAGCGCCGCCGCCACCACCACCACTACCGGCACCAGCGTCGCCACCACCACTACCACCAACGTCAGTGCTGCCATCACCACCACCAAATTTTGTCTGGATTTTGTTCAACAAATCCAGCCGAAACCAAATTTCATCTAGATTTTGTTCAAACATAAGATCAAACTTAGGTACAATTCAAACAAAACACAAACATAAGATCAAACTTAGGTACAATTCAAACAAAGATACAAAATTTGTCTGGTTTATTCAAAACTTTCAAGCCGAAAAGCCAAAAAATAAAAGAAATCGTGTGGAGTTTTTAAAAAAAAGCCAGACGAAATAGACATAGTGTAGCTAATTTGGTTCCAGAGACATTTTCGTCTAGAACTGACCTACTTCATCCAACCGAACCACAATTTCGGATGGATAATTTTTTAATCGAGACGAAAACTATACGTATTGGGTTCCAGAGAAAATTTCGTCTGGCTTATGTCTATAAAACGTAACCGAAAACAGACTTCAACACATTCAAAAAAAAAGGAAAAATCGTCTGGATGTTTTGCGAAAAACCAGACGAAACTAAGCTTGGGGTGAGAAAAATCAGAGCAATTTTCGTCTTGATATTTCATCCAAACTCAACCGAAAACTATCCAATTTCGTCTGGGTTTTTCTCAATTAACCCTATTTTCGGCTGGGTTGGTTGTGACACAATTGGTAAGTTGATTCGGCTGGGTTTGTTGCATGCAATACAGACGAAAATTGGGTTTCGGCTGGGTTGGTTGCATGCAATATAGACGAAATTGGATTTCCGTCTAGATTTTTAGGGTTTAACCTAGACGAAAATCCCTCTGAACACTCATCTTTAACCATTCAATCGATCAATCAAAGCATAAAAACTTAATCATTGACAAAATTAAACAACGGGTATGTTAATTAGTTGTACCTGAGTCGCATATCCGGATCTATTTCATCAAAAATCTCGTTTTCATCAGTTTCCCCATTGTTTTCATCATGTTCTTTAGTTTCTTCAATTTCAATTTCAGATTGAATGTTATGATAGAGAAGAAGGAGGAGGCGTTGAAAAAGAAGATGAAACTGTTTTTGAATTTCTTTGTTTAGTTATTAGGTTTTCTTAATTTAAAAGGGTAACTTAGACTTTTCATAGTTTTTTGACACCCCTTATAACACACTCTAGGATAGAGATAAAAAATCCGGTCTCCCTAGTAAATGAGTCGGTCCCTTAATCGGCCTTTGTTAAAAGACTATAGGCTTAGTTTTTTTTTACAAGGTTTTAGATGAAGTTCTGTAGGTCTTGACTAGCACTTCTATTATTTGTCGTCTTCTTCTTTGATTAATCTTCTTCTATTTTCATTAAAAAAATACCATTAAAAAAACATTAAATTTGAAAACGCGAGGTTAAATTATGTTTGATTATAATACACCAAATTTTTACTATTTCTTTAGGTTTTATCATCAAATTCAACGAGACAATAATGAATTAATCATGTAATTCGTAAAAGATTATTATGGAAGATTTCACTATTGAAAATCTACTGATAATACGTTTACGGAACATGGTTTAGAGGTTAGTGACTACTAATTGATTTATTTTATTATTTTTTTGAAATTTTTCGAAGAACTGATCGTCACAATCTGAACGACCATAACAAAACCTAGTAGTCACAATCCGAAAGACTGAATAAGGTTCCAAATCCTACAAAAATCTTCCACAACCTAAAGCTAACTCACTCATGACTTTACCTAATGTGTGTTGTTTGATGGTCGAGTTTTGGTCACTAAATTTGACAACTAAGCTTGACATACCAACACTTAGTGAGGTTGACCGAGCCATGCTCTAACAATCTCCCCCTTTGTCAATTTTAGTGACAAAAACTCTTTACATAGATGTACGAGAAATTTCAAACCTAAGTTCTACGCTTCGAGTTCTTCTACTTAGCTTGACAGCACACCAATAATACCTGCAAAATATGTCAGTCTGCAAACAAGATATGTACTATTGAAAAAATAAATGATAACCAATACACTTACTCCCCCTGAATGCCAATACACTTACTCCCCCTGAATGTAAGTTCGGATGTCTATCAGTCCGACGTGTTGTTATCAACTGTAGCACAACGCGAAAGTTTACAGTGCTAGTAACATCTAGTGTTACTCCCCCTTAGTTAATGCTTTCATTCATTTTTCAATATACGCACATGCATTTTTCTCCCCATATGACACTGCTTACTGTCAAAGACCAAGCACTGAACGAGTCAAGCTATCAATATTTCTCCCCCTTTTTGTCAAAAGAATTGACAAAGGGTCTCGAAATATTTGGGTTCAAGATAAATGCTCAAGTTCAGAGAACTCGGTTCAACATATAAGAATGATTGCATTCATAAGGGTCAACATTTCAACAAGTTACACAAATACATATATATATAATCAGCACAAGTAACCTGTCAGGAAATATAAAAGATATAAGCAGATATGAGTTATATTCCCTGTATATTCCACAACCACGCTCCCCTAAAGATATTTTTCTATGAAACGCAAGTTCACAAAAGAACTCTCCCCCGTTGGTTGTCATTCCCTCGGACATGAGAACAACGGAATAGTCTTCGCCAGAAAAAGACTAAGATCTGGTTTTGGATTTTCGAACCGTCCGTAGTCTTACTAGATTATACTAAAACCACTGATTTATGCGTATGCTATAACTCTTAGTCATTAGACACAAAGAGATCCAATAGCATTGTGACTAGCATAAAATCAATCTCCTCCTTACATAGTTATACTTATACCTGCGTACAAAGTCATTAGTACAAACATAACAACCACAAACATAAGGAGGCCGATATATCAAGATATTAAAACAATTATATAGATCAGCTCCATAGGAGATAAAAGAATTATCTTGATAACCTGCAACATACATTCATAATATATTCAGAAATATTAAATCAAATGTTGCATTCGAAACTGGTGTAATATCTTTAGTTTTTCGATTTTTCTGATTTTTAATTTTCGAATTAAATATTCATAGACAGAATCGAAACATTCATAATAAAACACTTATTATTTAATTTTTATTGCATCATAATTCCGAAATGAAAGTAGATCTATTTAGCTACACATGGAAAAGTTCATTCAGGATTAGACACATGATTTTGTGCTTCAGATTTAGCCTTGAACAATTCCCCAAGAAGATAGACTTGTTGACTCATAATAGTCTCTTGCATCTTGTTAGGGCATTGTCCGGTCAAACCCACTAGCGTTGGTATGTCAAGCGAGTTGTCAGTTTTAGGTGTCAAAACTCAATTCTTGATTTAGCCTACTAGAGTTTAGATTTCGGAATTGGGATATAGACAAAGTAGTAGAGACCTTGACACGAAGACTGTGAAGACAAAGAAGACATCAATTATTCTTCATCGATAAAAGGTTAGTAGGAGTTATGACTTTATGGATATTCTTCTATTTCTACTTTCTCTATTCTTTCGAAATAGTCGACTACTTTAGTAGTGATAATAGCGATTGAGATCG
>JAJJMA010079747.1:0-19061 GCA_023529015.1 Papaver nudicaule
AGCTGCAACCTATAGAGGATGACTATACCACAACAAGCATTCACCGAAGTGAAAAGAGTTTACGCTACCTTCCCTAAGGACCTTCACGTATGCTTGATGCTTGCGGTATTTGTCCATAGACACCTCTATTTATAACACTCAATAAGATAGGTTGCTTTGGAATAAAGCAATCAATTACTTGTTCCACAAGTTAGGGAAACCCTAAACTTGACAACCAAGTAATAGAGATTAATCTCAATTGGAATTCTTTTTATCTGCCAAGTGTTTTGTTAGCTCAAAAACACTTCAAGATAGAAATCCAACAGACCAGAGATAATCTTATCTTATTGACTCATTGAGGATCGTTAGATGGAACACAAAAGAATTTATGTTTTACACTAGTCCATCTAAGAGATAAAGGAGTTTGGAATTTGACTCAGAGTGAAATTCTAAGAGAATCTTCACTAAATCCGACACCAGCAAGATGACTACCGTCAGGTTCACGTACTGGTACGCGAATAAAATAGCCATCTCGAACTCAGGGAATTTCCGAGTTTCTGGTACGCAAACCGGTTCGTGAACCATGCGCCTGTCAGATTTCGTCAAATTTGGATTCCGCTGGAAGTACTGGCTGAGCCAGAACTTAGACGTGTGTACGTCCTCAGTTGTGATCCATGGACTCTTTGCTCAAGAGCACTCCTTTAGATTCATCCATATCCAACTAACAGTTTGCAAGCAAACCATTGCAATGGACACATGGCACCGAATCTATCTCATTCATTCTTGTACTCACGGTATTTGTGGGATCAAACACTGGTCATGACACAAGGCCACGTTACACAAGAATACGATCTCAATCGCTATTATCACTACTAAAGTAGTCGACTACATTTCGAAAGAATAGATGAAGTAGAATAGAAGAATATCCATAAAGTCATAACTCCTACTAACCTTTTGTCGATGAAGAATAATTGATGTCTTCTTTGTCTTCACAGTCTTCGTCTTCAAGGTCTCTACTACTTTGTCTATATCCCAATTCCGAAATCTAAACTCTAGTAGGCTAAATCAAGAATTGAGTTTTGACACCTAAAACTGACAACTAGCTTGACATACCAACGCTAGTGGGTTTGACCGGACAATGCCCTAACAAGTACTAAAATTGTTGGGTAAATCGTCTAGTATTGTGAGGAGTTTGGATGGTGGCGTTTATTTTTATCTTTATTTTGTTTATACGTGTTCCTTATTTGATCATGGGAAATGGTTTGTTAGGTCAATTTTTATGGATGGCAAAAATGAGAAATTTGTTTATAAGCTTGTTTTAAAATTGGGTACCAATTAGACTTGTTGTTTGAAGACTCAACTGTGTTTGTGTTGATGTCTGTTGAAGCTAGGGATAATGGTGATAGTGGTCAGCGGGTTCTTTCTCTGGTGCCAGTGTTAGACAGGCGTCTCATATCGCCTAGGGTTCGTAACACTCTAGCTGAGTATGCACAGAGAGGCCATGGGGCAGTTGTTGTGGCGTATCAGGTATGCACTCAATGTCTCCCTCTCAGCCGCCTGTTTCCTATGCTTCATTGGCATTTAATACTCACTTGATAGTGCCATTTCGGTCTCCAAGCTATTGGAGGTCGATGGTTTTTCATGGGTCTATTGCCTCTCTCCAATCCTCATCGACCTGACATCGGTGACACAATAAAGACAGTCGTCGACCTTAGGATAAAAGTCAAAATGATTACAGGTGGGAGATTTGTACTGAATGTCGAATGTCCAATGGTTTTTGATCATTTCATTAACTGAAGGTCTGAGACCATGTTTATTTGGTAGGGAAAACATATATCCTGACCGGAACTAGTATCTTAACCGTGTTAGTTAATTTATGTATATTGTATGAAAATGTTTTTATGGCTGATGTTCCTGATTTATATTGCAGTGCACATGACCTCGCAATTGATATCATTCAGTTTATTCTTACAGTAATTCAGACTTTTGGAGGCTCAGTGGGTTTCTGGGCTTGATGTAGGAGTGTTTGTTAGCGCATTGCTCGGTTTAATACACTAACGTTGGTATGTCAAGTCACTTGCCAAGTTTAGTGGCCAAAACACAATCTTCGATTAGTCTACAACATCATTCTCGGGGTAGGATAGACTAGGGGTTGAGACGAAAACCATTTGAGTATCTAAGAGCGGAGCTTATACACTTGATATTTATCGTCCTCTCGTCAAAAGGTTAGTAAGGATGTTCCTTGAGTTTGTATCTACCATTCATCAATTTAATAGTCGATGATGTTGTATTTATTGACTCATATAAGAAGGAATGAAAGATAGTTCTTTGAGTCTTAACACAATGGATTCATTCCATAGGGATTTGAAGATTTGGAACTTAATAGTAGAAAAGGATTAGTTCAATAAACTAAGCAACCAACAGGTTCATGTATCCCACCTTCTTATAAGTCATGGTGATCTTTTCACCACTTTAGACCACTGTGGCTATAGGCGGTTCGAAAAGTTTGGGTTGGACTTTCGAGCGACAATGGATATCTATGTTTGTGAACTTACTTCAGCCCTATTCAATGGTTGCTTAAAATTTAAGCTAGACCTCCCTTGACAATCAATATAAATTGACGACCTTCTGCAAAAATACAATTCGTCATGTGTGAATCTACAAGGGGGCTTGTGGGGTCACCGACCACCCGTAAGCTTTCTAAAAATGAGAATTGTTATGTATTTTTCTTAAAAATTAACCCTTTGCCCCCACAATGCTTAAGACATTTACTCCTCAAATCAACTTCACGTTGATATCCTTTATAAGTTCGCACTTCCATGAACTACAAAACCAACCTAAATTTATGGATTGTTGGATAATACAATCTCTATTTACCGAAAATAAAGTTATTTTTTAGGTTTGGAAGAAACAATCCATGAACCAACTAGCTTTATTGGTTACTTTTCTGGTAAGACCGTGACAGAATAATCAACAATCAACATAATTGATTAGTTTCTTCGCTAATGAACTAAATGCGTGCCCCCAAAGAACTTTTGTTCTGTAAACGCAACTGCAATTCGTATCCCCTACACATTATAGTGTATCCTTGCATAAAGGTTGGTCGTCATCTCGAAACCTTTTATTAGGTTACGACTATTGAAAGACTTCACTTGAGGATCGTGAAGCACATGTCAGATTTCAGCATCCTGATTCTGTATCTTGGGTCAATTCTATTGTATTGGAACAATCAATTATTAAGACCAAGATCTGATAGAAACTTCGTAAGACTGCTGACCAGAGTGGTAAGACCTAGAAGTTCCGTAACAGACTAGATCATGTATTGAGTTTGTCACGCGTTATGAGGTAAAATCAGTTAGGCTAGATCAATAAGCCCTAAATGATATTGATTTTATTTTTCTGAACTTTGATTGAATAAATCTAAAGGAAATTCAAAACCAGGCATCATGCTAGAGGCAGAGTAGCGCTATCCTTCACGAAGGAATGTGAAGCAACTCTTAGGCTATAAAGGATGTTAGCTAAGGGAATCAACTGCGTAGGTTTTTAAGGGAGCCAAGAGATGTAGGAGCACAAAGGTAATTGAATTTCTTGGAGGGTTTAATTCGGTCTCAACTACATTCTAGTCTGAAGTCTGATAGTAGGCTAGTGTCTGTAGAGGCTTAATACTTTGTGTGTTCAAAGAGGACGAAGTCCTGGGGGTTTTCTGCTGGATTGTGGTTTCCTCGTTAACAAAACTTTTGGCTTCTTGCACTACTTTACCTCACGGATTATGTTATCTCTGATTGATATAATTGAAGTGATTGCAAAGTTAGTATACGTTGATTGAACCTTCGACTGGATTAAACTCCTTTGAGATTACAAGACTTGTTCTTGTTGGAATTCGGTTCTTGAAAAAAGAACTCATCTCAGGTTATTACTTGAATATTGATTTTTGACATCGTTCAAGTAAAACAGTCAAAATAGGTTCACGAATTAAAAGTTAGTGGTGTACTTGGTATCCCCTCTTTTTCAATTGGTACCAGAGCGGATAAACACATATAAGACGTAACTGTATGTGTTTGAATTCATGTCTAAAAGATATGAGATTTTTTTTGCAAAAATTAATCGTGAAAATATGTAACGTATACCAGTACGTCTCTGACTGGTTTCACAATTTATGTTGTCTAGCAAGCTATCCCGAACAACGCTATACAAGCAATTTTGATCTCCATCTCAAACTTGAGAAGAATAAACATGATCTTCTGAATCATCATCTTGAGATCATACAAAACCAATTAGAAGTTCTTCTTATGAACTCTATCGGAACTTGTAAGAAGAAATCGTTCCCATCTTCTAAACATTTAACTGTGGTAAGAATGATCATCTTAAAAAAGACTGCAAGTCTCGAGTACCCATGAAAAGCTAGATAGGATATTACAATGATGAACTATGTAAGTTCTTCAGAGTGAAGAATACCGATGAACTTAATCTCTAAGAACTGAGGATGAACATTATGAAGAGATAATACGTGAGCATAAACTTGCTCGTGCCAAATACCTATAATGCGGTAATTGGAATACACCTTTCATGTCCTTCTGGTCTTCATAGATAAAAGAGATGTTATATGAAGACATGTATGTTAGTATCATTGTTTACACTTGAACATATTTTTTCAGATCATTTTGGGGGATCCTAATACTTAAGAATTGTCCATAAAATCTATTATTTGCAATTGATTTTATTTATCAAGACAATAATTCTTTATCTCTTAGAGCAAGCACTATGGTGCCATAAGCCATCCCTAGATTGTGAAGATATAGGGATGGCAGAAATGACGAAAATTGGCAACCACGGTGGTCTTAGCCATTTCCAGACGGGAACTCGGTTTCCGCAGCTTCCACTGTGCGGGAACTCAGTTTCCGCACACAAAATATTATAAGGATTTATTAAAATTTTACGGAAACTCAGTTTCCGCCCTGCGGATACTCAGTTTCCGCCTCGCATCTGTATCTCTATTGCCTGTTACATATGTGTAGCACCAACTAGAGAAATCCATCTCTATCTCTAGAATATAGAGAATTTTTAGACCATAGTAGTTGCTCTTCTCCATTTCTCCAAGACATCTCTATAAAACATAAACCATAGTGCTTGCTCTTATAGTTGTTGAGCTCAGTCTCAAAAAGAGATGAATCCACGCTTAAGAGGTTATGTGGCCCCTTGTCCAGATGGTTTATGACATTTGATTGTCATAATTGTCATACAACACCTACCCTTTTTGTCTCCTGGTAAGAAGTGAGCTTGTTCTTTAACAAAAGGTGCTACCACATCACTCTAATAATGAGTCCAAAATGTGATGACTCGATACGAGTATCAACACTTCTAGTTAGGGGTGTGTCCGGATAGTATACCACCCCGAACTGAAACCTTTTATTTTGATCGGTTTTAGGTCCGGTTCCAAAATTAATGGTCTCAGAACCGGACATGTTAAAAGAGACGGGTACTCATCGGGTCCTATACCCGTTGGGTATTAAGAAAACAATTTTTTTCTTCCAAATAACTAATATAAATGTACTTTATTTTTTCTTTTAATCCGATATATTTTAATAAATTGTAGTTATTCTTTTATTAATGGTCAAAGTAAGTATTAAATTCAAGAAAAAAAAATGAAACACCTAAACAAATCAAAGTCAATACTAGACAAATGCCTCAAAATTTGATAAAAAAACACTTGTAAAGTGATGAATAAACGGGTACCCGATACCCACGGGCATCCAAGGGGTACTACTAGTTTAGACCCGATAGGTTTCGGGTCCAATCGGGTAAATACCCGTCGGGTACCTAAATTGCTAATAGGTCAAATATTGAGACCCGGAACCGGACCCATTAACATTGGATCCGGTTCGGTTCCAGGTAATCAGGTAGCATTGACAGCCCTACTTCTAGTGCTACTTTTAGGATTCTCCTTGCCTCTGGCTCCTATAGCAAAAGTCGAGACCAGGACCTTGGGCCGGAATGACTATTTGTTAAACCTTAGAAATCTATGCTCCTATAAATTTATCTAAATCATAAAGTTGATATAAAAACTTAAATGACAAAAATATTAAGTAAAATTGCAGATTTCTTTACAATTGTCACAAAGTATTTTAGAAGAAAATGAATTTTCTTGGTTCATAATGTGTCTCAAGGAGTTTACAAAAGTAAGAAAATTTAATACCAGAAAGGGGGTTCATATTAATTTATGTTATTTGGGCTTACCCAAATAAATCCCAAACTAGTTTCGGCCCATAAAGATATGTATTTATTGTATACACACATTCTCGCGGACCAAAGAAGCGTCCTCTTCTTCCTCACGCCGTTTGCGATCAAAACTCTATGTTTTGGAACTCATCTCGAAGTGTTGTTTCATCTCAAATTACAAGCGATTGACGTCTTAAAAGTTCTTCCTTAAATCTTCAAGAAATATATTCTCCCTTTTCACTCCCTTTGCAACATGTCAAGATCTACAAGGAATAATACTTTAAAGAGTGTTGGAAATACCTACACATCTAGGATAACATGGAAATCATCTTATCTTTGTGTTTACAGTCTTGGGATTTACTTTTATGATGAACATTGTTGCAAAATATATAATGATATATGTACAAGAAAGCTAATTGTGAAGAGAAAATATGTGAAGGCCCCATGTTAGCAATCCATCGATCTTATTAGTTCATATGAATGGGCAAATATTTTTTATGGTTTAGGAGAAGGTTGTGAAAAATTAATTACAGTCTTCTATGCCATATCCATGACATTGATTTACACACTTGGGAATTCAAGATCCTAATTGGTGAAACCACTATTTGTGTAAATCGTGATGTTATTGCTTCCATAACTAACTTACCGGATGGTGACTATCGTGTTCCCGTTTTGGAGAAATTATACCAAAAAATGAGATTTCTTCAAGGAATCTAAAGAAGACGGTTGTATGGAATGAGTACAAGATTCCTACTAAGGGTATGTCTATTGCCTTGAAGTTTTTTTTTGTAAGATTGGCATTGCTAATCTCTGTCCCTCCATTGTGTCAATTCTTTTTGTAATCAAGAGTTTGCTGAATTTATGTATTTTCTCTTGGATAAGAATATTAAGATTGATCTTTATGGAATGAAATTATCTTAAAATCTAGACATTACATCATCAAACAAGACTTGGGTTTTCCTTTTTTGAGTTCTAGAATTTGTAGATACTATCATGTTGGTATACTCTTGATGCTAGTATGAGCAAACCTAGAGCTCTTACTTTATCTTTCATTCGAAAGATGGAAACAAACACCAAGAAACAATCGTTGCTCTTCTTCAAGTGCATTTGTGGATGAAAATACTTCTATATCAGATCTACTTCATCAAATTTTCGAGGGACAACGAAATTTGAAAAGAAACATGTATTGCATTGATACGTATAATCTCTGTACTCTTGATGACTAGAGTTATTAGGGCGGAATTCAAAATAACAATAGACGAAAGATAGATAAAACGTAAACACAAGGACATAATTCGATGAAAATATCTTCTCTAGATTATGAACAAGACAATATTACAATTCTATTTTTCACGTTCACAATCTGCTAAGCTTTCTTTTGCAACACCTCTGGTGATTACCTCACAAACTTCTTCTCTAGATTTACTAGATGTCTAGATGTCTTAGCTATGATTTAGGCACTTCTATTTATAGCCTTGGTCGCAAGGTCGGCCAAGGATTTCAATTCTAGCTAGGATTCCTTTGCTAAGAGAATTCATACTCTATTTAACAATCATTTCCTAAAAGAATCCTACTTCAGATAGGAATCCTTCTCTAAATAGAGTTCTTCTCTCAATTAACTTGAGGTCGACTAAGTTCCTAAAGAGACTAGGATGCACCTGTATCATGGGACCCCCCTTTAAGAACTTGAACTCCTGTGAGAGTTAGAAATGGAGGTTAGGGAACTCGAGAGTTCATTTCTCCTTGTTGAACCACTTAGCCTTGCTGGGAACTTGACCTTGACATCCAATTAGGAAAGCTTTATTCTCTCCTTGTCGTGTCTTGGTCACTCTTAGTTCCAAAATGCAATCTTCTTTCAGCGTCTCTTCTCGATCAAACCACAAGTCTTCTACGCGTGGCAAAATCATCTTGTCATCCCCATCATCATCCAGCAATGGTGTCTCAAACAACTTTAAGTATTCAACATTAATGACTGAATACATTCCTAGATAAGGCGGCAAATCGATACGAAAGGCATTGTCACCAATCTGGTTGAGAATACGAAACGGTCCATACCTCAATGGATTCAATTTCTTACCTTCCCCTTCAACCTTTCCTTACATAACCTTAACCATACCATGTCACCAAGGCCGAAGTTACAAGGAACAAGATGCTTGTCATGTTTTGCCTTGTATTTGGCTTGTGACTTATTCAACTGTGCTTCAACGGTCGCATGAATTTGAGAAATCTTCTCCAAGAACTTATGTGCCTTTTGTCTCTCACTTCCTTCTTCCCCCTATTGTTGTATCACGTTAAAACACCAAATCGAAAGGACTAGGTGGTAACTAGCCATAACACGTCTCGAAAGGAGACTTTCCCAAAGAACTGTGAATCGAGGATATGATAGACTAGCCATATTGAAAGCAAACTGTAGATATGATAGACTCTCATCCCAAGTCTTGGGATGCTTAGAATTATATCCCCGTAACATGTGAACCATGGTCTTATTGACCACCTCTGTTTGTCCGTCTGTTTGTGGATGAAAAGCTGTAATCTTCTTCAACCCTAGTGTCCCTCATCCTCTACAAAGAATCCCAAAAGTGACTAAGAAACCGACCATCTCTATCAGAAATAATCGAGGTAGGTAAACCAAAATGCTTCCACACATGCTCGAAAAAGAGCTTTACTGCACCAGCTCCTGTCACCGTCTTTGTACATGGAATCAACGCAATCATCTTGCTGAACCGGTCAACCACAACAAACAAGTAATCATGACCAAACTTGGTATTTGGCAATCCACCAAGAAAATCCATAGAAGTACTCTCCAAAGGCATCGATGGTACCGGTAATGGTAGATATAACCCGTGTTTCCTGTTTGAGGGCTTAAATGTGCTACACAACTTACCACCTCGAATAAACTTAGCCACATAAACTTGCATCTTTTGCCAAAAGACATAACGACGTAGGTTGAGTAGCGTTTTATTCATCCCAAAGTGTCCAGCAACTCGAGATATATGTGCTTCTCTCAACTATTGCAATCGATCTCCATCTTCTGGAATGTACAACAACTGACATTTGTATAATAACCCATCTCGATGTTCAAACTCACCCTTTAAACCACCTTTTACCTTCTCTAACACCTTATTGAAGTATTTACTGGATGTGTATGACTCTGTATACTCTTGAGGAACAATTGGCTGAATTTGCATAGCCACCAATAAACTAACTGGTGGTCTTGACAACATATCGACCAACTTGTTTCTAACTCCTTTCATGTACTTGATGATTATATGAAATGCCATCAAGTAAGACATCCACTTCATGTGTCGAGCTTGTTGTAACTTGGTTTGTGCATGTAGATACTCCAACGGTTTGTGATCCGAGTGCACTACTACCTCCTTACCTAAGAGATATACTCTCCAATGTTTAACCCATTGATACAATGCATAAAATTCCTTGTCGTAAGGTGGATAGTTCTTAATAGCACCCGAGAACAATTCTGAATGCTACTCCATTGGTTTACCATCTTGTAACAATACTCCTCCCAATGCATAGTTAGAAGCGTCCGACTCAACATCAAAAGTACGATGTAAATTAGGCAAAGCTAATACCGGTGCTTCTGAAATCTTCTTCTTAAGTAACTAATAAGCGTCTTCGTGGGTCTGCTGCCAATCAAACTTTTCCTTAGCCCCTGTCATACCATGTAGTGGCCTAACAATAGTAGAAAAATGCCTAATGAACTTGCGCAAGTATGTGCAAGCTCCCAAGAAACTTACTGTGCTAGGTCTTGGCCAATTAGTGATCACCACAACCTTCTTTGGATCAATCTTATGTTTCCCACCACCAATAATGAAACCGAGATATACCAACTCTTCTTTTCCAAACTCACTCTTCTTTTCGTTCAACTTCAGTTGGCCTTTATGTAACACTTGAAATACCTTCTCAACGTGAACTAAATGTTTTTCCCAAGTTTTGCTATATACGAGGATATCATCCAAGTAAACAATGACAAAATCTTTTATAAAGGGTCATAACAAATCATTCATCAAATGCATAAATGTCGCTGGAGAATTACACAAACCAAATGACATCACCAACCATTCGAACAAGCCTTGTTTGGCCTTGAAAGCAGTCTTGCATGTACCATCTTCTCCCACTCTCACTTGGTGATAACCAGATTTGGGATCCAACTTTGTAAAGACTCAAGCACTCTCCAACTGATCCATCATGTCATTTATTCGTGGTAACAGGTAGCGATTCTTGATTGTGATCTTGTTCAAGGCTCGATAATCTATACACACACTCCATCCTCCATCCTTCTTTGGCACCAACAATACTACTAATCCACATGGTGAAGCACTAGGTACTATAACTCCTAATTCTACAAGTTCTAAGACTTGTCTCTGTATCTCCTTGGATTCTTCCACGGACGTGGGGTAAAGACCCACACTCCTCTTTGGTGGCAATCCCTTGATTTGTGAAAACAAATCTTCATATTTCATCTTCAACCTATCTAGGTCGTCTCTTATTGGTTAGACAAGGTAGTCAAACAAACTCCACTCGGCTTATCTTCTACAGAATGGATCACAAGGAGAATAAACTTTGTACTAGCATTCACCAACCGCTTAGCCTGAGTGGCGGTAATCAGACTTGCTCCTTCAAGGGGAGACTCTATGGCCCGAATTACATAAACCTCACTTTCTTTCTTAAAGGTGTATTTCTGCTCCCTTCTATGTAGAGTAGCATCTCTGTCCCATAAGTAAGGACTTCCCAGTACCACATGGAAAACATCCAAAGGAACTACGTCGCATGTAACCTCGTCAATGTAGGACTCATCAAGAGCAAACTTGAACGTGCACTGCTGCGTAACTTGTAACCCTCCTTGTTTTTGGAGCCATCATAATGGGTATGGTTTTGAATGTTTGAATGTCTTCAAACCTAAATTTTGTACTAAAGAATTTGAAAGTAAATTCTTCTGACTTCCTGCGTCAATAACAACATCAACTAATGATGTTTTAACCTGCATCTTCACAATGAAGAGTCGTTCCCTAGGGTCATCTCTTGCAGATCCTTCCTTTGCTATTGTCATTAGAGAAAGCTTCGAACTAGGTTCCGTCATTCCTTGAACTTCTTTTGGAGTTTGGGCAACTAGTGTGGTCTTGTTGGCTTCCCTCTTCTGTATCCCTCTTGGCTTAAGATGAGGATGCTTCTCCCAACACTTGTCTACTACATGCCATGTTTGATTGCAATGTGTGCAAGACAAACCTCCTTTGTCATTGAACTTCCCTTCGTCTTTGCTTCTTTCACCTCATTTGACGCTGGTACCTCCGGATTTCACCTTTGGGTTTCCTGAAAAAGAAGGGATACCGAGATACACCACCAACTTTTTGTTTTTGTGAACCTAGTTGATTACTGTTGTTTGAACGATCTCACAAATCAATATTCAAACAACAACCTGAGTATAGTTCAGAGAACCGAACCCTAACAAGAACGTGGTTCTTGTAGATCTCAATAGAGATGGATTCACTCAAAGGTTATGAATCAACAAACTTGCAATTACTTCAATTATATAGATCAGAGACAATATAATGCGGAAGGGAAAAGTAATGCAAGACACCAGAATTTTGTTAACGAGGAAACTGCAAACCTAGCAGAAAAACCCCGGGACCTCGTCCAGATGTGAACACCCTCAGTATTAACGGTATACAAACGCTAGCCTACTCTCAGACTTCGGACTGGAATGTATCGAGACTGAATTCACCCTACAAGCAATTCAGCTACCAATGTGCTCCTACGTATCTTGGATCCCGCAGAAACCTACATACTTGATTCCCCTAGCTGACGTCCTTTACACGCCTAGGAGTTGCTCCACTTCCCTTCGTGAAGACTAGCGCTACCCTGCCTCTAATAGGACGCCTAAAAGTATCCCAGTAATTAAACGAGAATGCGATTGTGATTTCCTTTAGACTTAAAGTCAAGGTTAATGGAAATCTGTTTTGTTGAATAGGGCTTATTGATCTAGCCTAAAAAACTTTACCTCCTAACGCTAGACGAACTTAGTATTAAACCTAGTTCGTGAAACCGCATTAAGGAACTTCTAGGGTTTACGATTCAAGATCTACCTTATAAATTTTCTATCAAATCTTTGTCGTGATAAGATTGAAAATATTCAATCGACCTAAGATACAGGATCATGAATTTAACTTCCGACCTGTGCTTCACGATTCTCAAGTGAAGTCTTTTAATAGTCGTAGTCCAAAAGGACTTCGAGATGACGACCAACCTTTATGCAAGGATACACAAATGTATAGAGGATTGAGATTGTATCTTGCAGAAGGTCATCTATTTATAGTGATCATCAAAGGAGGCTTTGCTTGAAATTTAAGCAACCTTGAGTAGGGATCAAGCAAGTTCCGGAACTAGGAAAGTCCATAGCTTGAATACCCGTTCTCAATCTTCTTCTAACTTTGAACCAGGCCAATAGTTAAAGAGGACTCAACCTTGATTGAAGGTTTGCGACTTCTGGTCCAAATCATGTTTGAACATCGCTTGCGACTTCTGGTCCAAATAATTGTTTGAACATCGCTTGGATTAAGTAGTTAAATTCCATGGGCCAAGTAATGACGAGTCCGAGAACTAATCATGTCTAGACCGAAAACTTCAAGATATGAAAGTTGGAAGTTTTCTCATGGCTTATATGTACGCGTTCATGAACGCGTTCATAGAGCTGTCAATTGGAGTTCAGGAGAATTCAGGAGAAGTCTGTGAACTCGTATGTACGCGTTCATGAACGCTTTCATACAGACCCGCTCGTTCTCAGGAATGCCTTAAGCAACACATGTACGCGTTCATGTACGCGTTCACCGTTGAGGTCATTTCAAGAGACAATTCAACATACTCTACCTATACATATTATCACCGATGTGACAAATGCAAAGGCGAAGAATCCTAGAATACCTTCGGATCATATAAACAACATCATAGACTATTGATATGATAGAAATGGCAAATACGAAACATGGAAAGGAAAACCTTTCTAACCTTTAGCGATGACGTTATGATTTATCAAGTAGTAAGCTTCGGTCTTCGTCTTTAGCGGTCTTCGTCTCGATTACCTAAAAATATCCTAGTCCGAGGTTGTAGAGTAAACTTATCAAGGATTGTGTTTTTGTCACCTAAACTTGACAACTGACTTGAGATAGCAATATTAGTGGGTTCAACCGAGAAATGCGCTAACAATCTCCCCGCCAATTTTAGTGACAAAACCAATCTTACATATGGATTCAAAAAGTAAAATCTTTTAGCCCTAACCATAATGTACTTGATCTTCTTGTAATCTTCAGCGTCTTCAGATAAGTGCGTTCCTGCAAGTGAAGATTCAAGGTAGAGATAACAAACTTCAAAGTCACCACACATCTTGGTTCTAGAAGGACATAGTCCAACAAGAGTTTGTTATGCAATTGAGTAGTATATAAAACTTCTAAGCATATTGCATTGTTGCTTAAAGATACTACACAATATGATATGTTCTCCCCCTTACTCAATACACTAACTTTTGGTTTGACATGACAAGCACATCGATTTTACTCCCCCTATGACAATGCCGTAGTAGATAAAAAGATTTTACTCCCCCTTACTACAAGATTTCTCCCCCTTTTTGTCATAAAATAGACAAAAGAACAAGAAATATAGGAATCCTCATAAAACAACAATAATCAATGTAGACAAAGGTAAACATACCTGAAACGAGAGATAAAAAGATGCAATTCTCTCGCAAATTCCACAACCGCACACCCCCAAAAAGATATTACCATGAAGCACAAGTTTAAAAGAATTCTCCCCCATTAATTTGTCATTCCATAAGGAACAACGCGACGACCTTCCCAAGAAAGGATTTGGAATAAATTCTTGGGTGAAGTACAATTTCACAAGTAAAATTGTAACTATGTTTTTCTTTCCTAGCCAATTACGGTCAAATAGGAATTCAAGGTTTAATCTTCCTACTTTCTCAGAGAGTTTCGGTCAACCATCGCCTTTAGAGAAAACATTAGGTTGCCCCTTCCTAGTGGTTGTAAGACTAAGAATTAAAGGTACAACATTTAATCCAGCGTAGTTCAACATTGTATCCTACGAGATTCCTCTTTATCAAAATCGTCTCCCCTTAGCCATAAGAGTCAGAAGCATGGATTTTGATATTTCTTCATGAACTGCTTTACGCGAATGGGTGGTATGGCTAAAAAAGCAAGTTCACGATTTATGAAATAATTCATATAGATAATCAATTAAGATCAAGCATTGCAATCATAAATAAAGATTTTAATTTAATAACCTCGATTAATTGATAAAAAGAAAACATGGAAGTAGCACAAGAAAATCATGCTTTAAATCAAAAGATGACTACTTCTAGCATAATGATTACCCAAACCCTAAGGAAAAGACAAAAGCTTTTTAATAAGGAGTTAACTATGCTAATCAAAAAACTGACCTAGTTATCAGAGTCAATATCTTCTTCAGGAGCTATCGAACCTTCATTATCATCTGTCTTTAGGTTTTCGAAATTCTCTTCTAAATCATCAACATTAATTGGTGAAATATAATCAAGCGGATTTTTCACATCACCTTTTAAATTGGTGAGTTCATCTTCATAACAAGTATGTCACGTTTCAGTGTTAGAAGTTTTTCTGCTGCGGTAACAAGCTGAACCTTGATGACTTCAATATCTCGTAAAAGATTGAATACAATTCTTGTGTCTTTATCTTTCTTTTGATTGTCAATAGCATTGAAGCAAACAATACTAGGTGAATATTCTTGAAATTCAAGAGGATCAACTACGTCTTCTTTGACAAACCTTACATTCTTCCTTTTCCCATCAACACCTTCATAGTTTGCTTTATCCATATTTCTCGTGTGACACTTCGAGAAGATATGTAATTGTGCTTGAAAGTGATTTCAAGACTTTTAGGGTGTGATATATATAAGGTCTCATTGAGATAAAAAAAGGAAGTTAATACAGTCTTAAACTGTATAAGGAAGTCGGTTTCCGAAACGAGTTCTCTCGTTCATGTAATTTCAGGAATACCGATGTAAGGGATTATGTGATGACATTAGAGTCTAAGACCTTTTTCTGAGCAAGGATTTCCCTTTTTCATTATTTCACAAAACATAAGAACTCAAGATGAGTGTGCATGTCCATGATGATAGAATTAGCGTTTACCCAAACTATTGGCAATAGACACATGTTTAATTCCTTATGTGACCAATGAAAAAATAAGTTTAAATATCAACATCATGAATTGTTTTTCATGGCTTTTCATCTTACACTCTCAGTTAATCTCATGGATCCTGTTCTCGACTCTTGCCTTAGGAGCCAGAGGCAGGGAGAGGCGCTGGAGGTAGCAATTTTAAAGTGTTGATATTCACATCGAGTCATTACATTTTGGACTCTCATTGGATGTGAAAGCACGTTTGAAGTTGTGCTATAAGACAACCTTTGATATTATCAACAATACGTGACTCAGAGTAGTTTTTTTTTTTTTTGAGCATGGCTCAACAAATTTATGTCTTATTATTGGTTCAAGAAATTTCCTACAAGGTTTTATTGCTTTAAATACTAGGATCCCACTTTTATTTATCAAAAAGACATAATAGTACAGTAGTGAGATAAGAAAAATTAAATCTTGTGGTGTACTGTCCTCTTATTCTTCATAAGAACAATTACATCACTCTTATCTATACAATACATAGATAAGGGTGGCAACTCATAACACTTTTAGGTGTTATGGCGAGTGTTTTCCCGCTCGCCTTGAGTCATCAATCTTGTCTCTCTTCCTTTTGAGAATTTGTCATAGAAGTTGCTATCATCAAAGTAAGATTCAATGGTTGAGGAGTTACCTGAGAATTTCTGCTCCTTCTGACTCATGTTAATGAGATCTTTATGCTTTGAAGAACCTTGCTTTCTTTTGTCGAGGATGTTCTGAAATTGAGTAACCAGTTTACTCAAAGCAACATCTTGCAGTACTTCTATTCCCTTATCTTGATCGTTGAAAAAATTTCTTAGTCTCAGTATGTTCTTTAATTTGTCTAGGACGTGACCGATGATTGGGCCTATTGGTCATTTTGATATCACCGATTTCTTTGAGAATCTGATCTAGTTTATGTTCAAGATCAAATGTTCCTTTGTTCTCAAAGTGTTTTCTTGATCTTGTCCGAATAGTTTTATTCGTTTTGCAAATTTGACATATCATAGATGCATCTTTTGGTTTTTTTACGTTGGTGATTTCAACGTTCTTGGCTTTTTGCATAGGAACAGTTGCAATATTGCCAACAGATGCAGGAATTGTTTGAAACACAAAAGATTTATGTATTTCATCTTTTAGGAGTGCAATCTCTCCTTTCAATTCCGTTATTTTTTTACATACCATGAGAGAGATCGATTCATGTTTTAATTCCTCACTAGGAGCAGTTTTGGAAGAGGAATCAGACGTCATCATGGATATATGATTGATAAGTCGAATAACCTTGTGCTTTATACGTGTAATCTCAGAAGATTGAAAATTCATGTGATTACGAGTCCAGAGCTTTCCTTTTCAGTTTTTCTTTCCGCTTCTGAGTCAGAATCATCAGAGAGGCTAAACGGTAAGGTATCTTGCAATCTGGGTTTCAATACTTCGTCAGAAAGTGAGGAAGACCCAATTTCAAAGATAAATTTATTAGTGTTTTTATCCGGTGTACTGGGACAAGACATGATTCACGAAAAGCGTCAACACAGACATTTATGTCTTTTACAAGGTGTTTGCCTGCTCTGATACCAACTGAAAAAGAGGGGATACCGAGATACACCACCAACTTTTTGTTTTCGTGAACCTAGTTGATTACGGTTGTTTGAACGATCACACAAATCAATATTCAAACAACAACCTGAGTGTAGTTCAGAGAACCGAACCCTAACAAGAACGTGGTTCTTGTAGATCTCAACAGAGATGGATTCACTCAAAGGTTATGAATCAACAAACTTGCAAGACACCAGAATTTTGTTAACGAGGAAACTGCAAACCTAGCAGAAAAACCCCGGGACCTCGTCCTATGTGAACACCCTCAGTATTAACGGTATACAGACGCTAGCCTACTCTCAGACTTTGGACTGGAATGTTGCTCGGTTGAACCCACTGATGTTGCTATCTCAAGTCAGTTGTCAAGTTTATGAGACCAAAACACAATCCTTGATAAGTTTACTCTACAACCCCGGACTAGGATAGTTTTAGGTAATCGAGACGAAGACCGGAGCTTACTACTTGATAAATCATAGCGTCCTCGCTGAAGGTTAGAAAGGTTTTTCCTTTCCGTATCGTTTTTACCATTTCTATCATACCAATAGTATATGATGTTGTTTATATGATCCGAAGGTATTATAGGATTTTCGCCTTTGCATTTGTCACATTTGTGATAATATGTATAGGTAGAGTATGTTGAGTTGTCTCTAGAAATGACCCCAACGGTGAACGCGTTCATGAACGCGTACATGTGTTGCTTTTGGCATTTCAGAGAACGAGCTAAGTCTGTATGAACGCGTTCATGAACGCTTACATACAAGTTCAAGAATTCTCCTGGATTCTCCTGAACTCTATTGACTGCTCTGTGAACGCATTCATATAAGCCATGCGAAAACTTCCAACTTCATATCTTGAAGTTTTCGGTCTAGGCATGATTAGTTCTCGGACTTGTCGTGACTTGGCCCATGGAATTCAACAACTTAATCCAAGCGATGTTGAAAAAGGAGGGGTACCGAAATACTACCAATGTGGGGGCATAATTCGGACGATCCACGTGTCATCATCCTAGAAGAAGAGCAAGACATCACCTTATGAACGCGAAGAGAGCCGAAGACTAACATTGCGAGCCATGGACAGCCCCCCCGAAGATGTCGCCTGGATCCATCAATCCGTCCGAAGTAGCTACCCAAGCTCCCCTCGAGGAATACACCAAGCCCGAAGAAGAAGTCTGCCGGAGAGTTAAACCGACATACGAGAGCCGAAGTCACTTGAAGACGAGGCGCATCGAAGACCACCTTTACTTGGTAGCTAAGATAATGGCACTTATGTAATTATCATGTAAATTTCCTCTATATAAAGGAAATATCTCCTAGGAGAGAGGGGATCCCTTTGGGACTTTCTCTCTCTACCTCCTTCTTCTCTACTCATCTTCTTCCCCAAAAACCAGATCTAGATCTAGAGCTAGAACTCCACTCAAATGGAGATCCATGTAATCACAACGTTGAAATACATACAAATCTTTATACACTTAACCTTTAATTACTATTCTGCTGTCTTCGGTATTGTTCTTGTGGTCCTCGTACCAATGAATCTCGTATGATATTACTATATGTATGAGTAGATCTGATGGATATGGAGTCTTATGAACCTATGCAGATTTTCTACTCGTACAGTTTGGCGCTAGAAACAGGGATGATTAAAACAACTTAGGGTTTGCCTGTGATTTTGAGGTCCAAAAATCAAGATCTAATAATTCCGGCAGCAGAACCAGGGAGTACAGCGACAGTTCCGGCAGATTCAGTAGTAAATCCGTTGAGTTCGGGAATAAATTCGTGGGTTTTTAAGTGTTTAAAGGGCGTCCTCATCACATATAAGGAGGGTCCAGTCAACAAATCCGGCCAACAGCTGGTTCGAGAAAGAACTGCAGCAGCAGGAAATCTCAGACAAAATCTCATCGACAACCGACTCCAGAAAATAAATCCTTCTTGTCTCTCAAACTCTGTCGTTAACCTACAGATCTATAATACTTGATACAAGATTTGTGTGGAAAAGAACTTCATAAAACCACAGGTTTTTTTTTTTTTTTAGCAACAGCCTTATCTCTACTACAAAGCTTGA
>JAJJMA010079770.1:0-10334 GCA_023529015.1 Papaver nudicaule
GCAGCAGCAGCTATACTTATAAAGAAACCTAACAAGTACTGCGAATTTGTAACACCAGGAGGACGATCACCTGCCCTTCGTATACCGAGCAGTATAGAGCCCATTATTATTGGGAAGATTAATTAAATGCCCCTAAAAATTCAACCCTTCACAATCACCCCTCCTTGTTTTTTAAGCTTATAATACCCTCACTATAAGTGTACCCAATTAATACTCATTAATTCAGTTTCTTTTCAGCCTCCACCGTCAACACAACCTCCACCACCACAAATACAACCTCCGCCACCAAAACCACCACCGAATTACCTTCTACCACCACCTCAACCACCACCACCACCTCACCACCACTACCACCACCACTACCACCATCATCTCATCGCTGCCACCACGACGCCACAATCATCTCTGCCACCACCAATGCGCCATCGTCATTTCCATTGCCACCACCAACACAACCTCCACCACCATAACCACCCCAACCACCTTCTACAACCACCTCCGCCACCACCATCTCATTGCCACCACCACTTCCGCACTACCAACACCTCCTACCACCACCACTACCACCATTATACCGCCGCCACCACCACCATTATACCGCCGCCACCACCACCAAACCATCTCCACCACCACTTCCACCACCAGTAAAAAACTTAGTGTCAAGTTGGCAACTTGACACAAAACGGATGTAAAGTTGGCAACTTTACACAAAGTGCAGTGTAAAGTTGGCAACTTTACACAAAAAGTTGCTAAACAGGAGAATTCCTAGACTTTGATTTTGTGTAAAGTTGCCAACTTTACACAAAGTGCAGTGTAAAGTTGGCAACTTTACACAAAAAGTTGCTAGCCGGGAGAATTTCTCGACTGCGATTTTGTGTAAAGTTGGCAACTTTACACAAAGTGCAGTGTAAAGTTGGCAACTTTACACAAAAAGTTGCTAGACAGGAGAATTCCTAGACTTTGATTTTGTGTAAAGTTGGCAACTTTACACAAAAAATTGCTAGACAGAAGAATTTCTAGACTGCGATTTTGTGTAAAGTTGACAACTTGAAACAAAGTGCAGAGTAAAGTTGGCAACTTTACACCAAATTCTAGTGTTAAGTTGGCAAGTTAATATGAACAAGTGAACCCGGCGTGGCTCGAACACGTATCATCTGACGTAGAGTCAGTTGTGCTACCATTGCACCACAGATTCATCAAGTGAGGAGCATTTCTATTATACATAAAGTCATATGGATTATGCGAACAACCATAGGGATTATGAACAAATTTGAAGGGACGAAATTTTATTTATGTCTAGTTTCAAAAATGCCTGCAGTTGGCTACACTTGCATCTAATGTTTCAAAGTGCTTCTATACTAAAGTTAGTTTTTGACTGGTTACCTGCATCAAAAATTTTTCAAAGTTTGCTACAACAGTAGACTGTTGCATATCTGTGTCCGAAGGCGCAGTCAATTTACACTAATAACCTGCATCAAAAATTGCCATGTATTAGTAACACAACAATCATAAATCAGTTGCATCAATAGTACATTAATCTCTGACCTAACATTACCCGAAAAGGATCAAATACACACACAACAATCACCACTCCTACAAATTGCTCAGAAACAAATGAAATAGAAGATAATCCATGGGGACTCTTCCAAAGAAGTTCTCTAGAATAAATGAGTTTGATGCCTCGAGAAGACAATAGTAAGCGAATCATCTCGAGTACACACGCTCAGCAGTATATCCCCGACTCCATATCTTGAAACTTGTGATCAAATGGCATACAAAGTAGAAGTCGTTGGAGGTAGAGCTGAGGGATGGTCATCGGCCTACCTTATAACCAGTTGTAGGCTATTGAGGTTTTGTACTCTGAATTCATCATCATCCGAAAAACTAAACACAGTTAGCAAAAATACTTTGGTATTTAACGAGATCTAAAATTGCATTCATCTTAATCTACAGTTCTACACCAAAGGTTATATGCAATACAAGCGTTAATAAGGCACCAAAAAACACACGTACAACTATTACCTTTCCAGTGTAGTTGTGTTCTTTGAGCAACTCAAGGAACAAGTGCATGCTATCTCTGACATGAAACAGTTTCGCAGAAAAGTGTTGGTTATTATACTCCACATCATTGCCAATGAATTAATACAATGTGGGGCGAGGAAATGAAGCATTGGACGGCTCAATGTCCAACTGAAGCATGAAGTTCTCATTAGCCCTGCAATACAAAAAGTAAACATCTTCATGAAAATTCGATAAAATACACGCATAAAAATGATAAACTGAATCTGGTAAATTTATCCGCATTCCTCTTTAGTACTTTCCATTCAAAAGTTCTTTCTTCTTTATACTCAGAAGCCGTCAACACATCAGTAGCCATGGCATCTCAAATCCACACGATGTTTTTCTTATTTCGTTCTTCTTCTTCATCACTTCACAATAGTTTATCACATACTGTCACCACCAAGACCAATGTTGCAACTACCACTATCACCACCAGTACAACACCAACAGCAACAACTACCACCATCACCACCACTACAACAAAAACCACCAACATTTCCTTCATACAAAAACAAAAACCAAATCCAACAGTATCAAAACCACCAATCCCAATCAGCATCACCAATATCAGAAAATTATTGACACTAAGACCACTACCAAGACACACCACCCTTGCTACAACTACTGAATTTGGTCAATCAAGATACATACCGCTATTATTGCAATCCAACAATTTTGAACATCAATATATCAAATTATGCCATAATCAAATCAAATTATAAGAGAAAGACGTAAAATTGAGATATCTAGGTTTTTTTTATACCAACCTGATCAATAGATCTGCATACAATATAATTAAAATCAAATTATATTAAAACCATACCTTCAAATCATTTAACCTCAGATTTAGAAGCTTCTGCTGATGGTAATTTGGATACGGCACAAAAAAATCCACCAACGAAATTCTCTCAGATCTACCTCAAACAATCCTCCTCATCTTACTTTACCCTCCTCCTACACCACCACTGCAACCACCGTCATCATCTAATTCAAATCGATCTTCATCTTCACTGCTACCTCCGGCGCCACCACCACCATCAACATCATCATCAATTAGCTTATCGGAGATTGAATATCCTTTTCAACCACCACCACCATCAACAAATTCATATTTATCTTCATCTCCACCACCGTCGTCGTCATCAGATCTCCACTACCATAGCTTTCCAAGAAACCAAATCTCTCTTATTCCCCATTACTTCGAACAACGATTTCGCAGTTTTCGTATCACCACCGCCACAACCACCCACCACAGGTACATCTTTAGATTGGTCATCATTATCTTCACCGCCACCTACAGCTTCACCATTAGATTAATCACTACAGAAACCATCATCATAATCAGATTCCTACCACCACGACTACCACCAAACGAAACCAACAGTCGAATCTCTCGATCCCTTTGAATCAGATCTAGATCAAAAATCTAACCTAAAAATTCAGAAGAAATTGGAAGACAGTGAAGAAAAGCTTTAGTTTTAGTTACCAAAGATGATTTGATTTCTGTTAATGTAGATCGATTCTTCAACGAAGATCTGCTCTCTGAAATCTAAAATCTCTAATCTTGAATGAAAAATTAGGAATGAGAAAGACTCTTTAGATTACGAACTTAAGTAAGGGAGGGTAAAATAGGTATTCTAGATTTTATGAATTTTCGGGTCACTTAAAATTTAACCCTACAAGGGTGATTATGAAGGCCCATCAGAATCAGAGGTGATTGTTACATTTCCTCCATTATTATTACTACAATTGCGTTTATCGTGTAAGGAGTGAACTTCTGCTTAACCCAAACAAATGAGACAAAGGATGTGGAAACGAGTTGAGTTGTAACAAGGAGAGATGATGTCGTTACAGGAAGGAACGATAAACCATAACAATACATAGAATTGTCTATTCCTTGAACTAGGCCTATCAGAGAAGCATATAGCAAAAGCTTTCGAGAAGCAAAGAACTCAGTATTAGGTAGATTTGGATCACGTTTTGCATAAAGAATTGCGAGTGGGATGATTAGTACAGGAAACCCAGACATTTGTAACCAACTAGATAACCATTTTCTGCTTCCCCCATGTAAGAAGTAGAGTCTAAGTAGTAAAGGTCCTCCCGTGATTCCAATAAAACTACATGTGCAGCTTAGTAAGAGTAATCCCCATTTCATTAACTTTGGAGACTTGATTTTAGAAGAATCCGCTTCTTGATTATGATTGTTTTCGTCGGTTAGATCTCCTTCTTCAATTCTATCAATGTTCATAGCCATATCTTTTTCTACTGTTGAAGTTCTCTCACAATTCGTAACAGGTGCTGCCAGAATGTTTTTCTTCTCCAGTGCTCTCTTCTGATGAATCAGATTTCAAGTGCCTGTGAGCTGAGGCGAGACATTGTGACTTCCTTGTTGAATGGTATTTAATTAGGAAGTAAAAATAGATATGTTGATTAGAGAAAAACTAAGGAATACACGTCCGCAAGGACTGGGGCCAGTGATGTCTTCAAGTCATCCAGGTTCGACGTAAAGGAGTAAGAGACTGCACTTAACTATCTATCTCAATTATTTATCATCAAGACTAATTAAAAAGTTTACATAGTAATCACTCATCATTCTGTAAACTAGAATTGGGCTCTCCCGTTCTGCGTGTTTGTTTCAGTTAGGTGAGGACAAACATGATAGATATCCATAAACATTCTTGAGATTATGATAGAATTTTCATCTGCTAAAATTTAGCCACCAGTGCACCACACTATTTCATTAACATAGAAAAGAAAGACCAATTGTTGCTGGGCCTCACTCGAGTTTCTTGAGTGCTTTCCAAAGTATAACTAGCTTGGAAAAGGAAATTTATATTTTGAAGGTTATGGAATGTTTTTTTTTTTTAATAAATTTCTTTTTGGTGTTCAATTAGGTTCAAAGGTTTAGTACCTGATCCCTGATGGCATATGTTGATGCATGTGCAGTATCTTGTTTGCAGACTGATAGGGAAACTAAGGGATTTCCTACTCAACACGGTGTATTTCCAGGTTGGACCCAGAGCAAGAAGATTTCCCTGGCAAAAGGTTCACTGTGTGAAAAACCTCAGATATTTATTTCTTACACAAGGAAGGGCAAAATTGGTCCAAAAGAGTATAACATAAATCTTGAATGATACATTTGGGCCTACACATTTATTGCCTACAAAGGCGAAACAATTTTATTATCATCTACTTGGAGAAACAAGAACCTTGTATATGGGGTAATTTTTGCAACACTGATTAAGGTAGACTTTATTCGGTTAAACATATGAAACAATAACTGTTGTACAACTACCACTAAGTTTTGACCTCTAAATTTGTTTGTGTTTGTTTCTTGGTTTCCTTGTATGATCCATAAAAGTAAGAAGTGAAACCCCAAAGGCCCATCGCCAAAGCCATTCCTTTTTCACCTGTAAACTTCTCATGAAAAATTATCACGGCTGCGATCTCCGTAAGAGGAAGCAGTGTTGCAGTAATAACTCCGGAAAAGAGAGATGATGTACAGAAGATAATCCCTAACGTTCCTACAAACATCAATTGCCAAACTATTTCGCTTGAAACCAATACCATGTAGTATTTTGTGGCGCCTAGTTCATATTCACTGGCTTCTCTTAGCATTGCCTGAATAAATTAAATGAATAATCAGACATGTTAATTAATTGACTATGCTTATAGGTAATTGATAATTACTAAAAGACTATGTAAGTTCTTAGTTTAATTACCGAGAAGTCGTTGTTCACGAACATTCCAACAGCGCAAAACACCGTTGCAAAAAAGGTCATGCAAAACTGAAACTGCAGCACAAGACAGTAAGTCATTGGTTTGCTAGATTTAGCATAAGCCACTTCCGTGCAAGGTAAAATGAATCCAGCCAATCCAGCAGCTACGATGCTAAAAATAAATCCCAACAAATATTGGGCACCAGGCGGGCGATCTCCGTTCTTCCGTATGGCAAGTAAGATCGAACCCAATGTCATCAACACAACTGCGTTAATAGAGTACGGAGTAAACTTTTGGCGAACCATAACGAAAGCAAAACATGCCGTGAAAACAAGTTGAGTAGAAATGAGAAGCGACGAAGTTGAAACAGGAAGGAACGACAATCCATAAGAATACATAAAAGTCTCAAGCCCTAAAAGGACACCAATTACGGCAGCGGACAGTAAGAGTTTAGGTGAAGCAAAGAACTTGCTAACACCAATCGTTTTTCGATCACGGGAATAAAGGAATGCAAGAGGGATAAGTATAATCGGGAAACCAGCTGTTTGTAACGCGCTTGATATCCATTTTCGACCACCCCCATGTAAGAAATAGAGCCTAAGCAGGATAGGTCCTCCAATGGTGCCAACCGCAGAAAACATGCAATTTAGCAACAGAAGGCCCCATTTAGCCATGACGGACTTGAAGTCTGAGTTTTCTTCACGACTTTTTGCATGGTTGTTATCTTGGTTATTGTCTAGATCCCCTTCCTCGATTCTCTCTATGTTCATGGCCATTTTTGCTTATGATCAGAACAAAGTATTCTTCTCACTAGAAGTCGACAGTAACTAGTATATAGTGACAGTTTAGCAAGAGTTGTGCGATTGAGGGATGAAGTGTTCCCATAATATATAAGGAAAGTGAATCCGTAGTCTAGTCACCGGGATCTAAGGGTATTTTGAATAGACGAAATAACCATATAGTTGGAGTCAAGGACACATAATTCAAGCACTCTAACTCTGACCTGCTTTTAAATGTCTTTGTCTTGATCACAATTACTTACATGTTGCATTGAAGCGAAAAATGTTGGGCAAAGTTGATTTTTTTCCTGGCGTCATTAAGGCATATCAAAAAGAATCACGGCAGATTTCGAAAATTTTTCAAAACTCGATCACCCGGGTGTAATTAGGCTATCCCTTATCTCAGTGTCTAAAATATCCCCACATATTAAGCTACCGATTAACTCAAAAATAGTTACCGATTAAGCTAACCTAACTACAAATTAATCTACTTAGCCACCGATTAGCTTAGGTTGTTTTATTTTTGTTATTTTGAGAGAGAGTTAGAAGAAGAAGAAGAAAAAGAAGAAGAAGTTTTTTTTTTTTTTTGAGATGGTTGTTTTGAGTGAGATTGAGCGGGGTGAATCTTCTTCTCTTGAAGGTGATCATGCTACGAATTCCTCTTACGTTAATGAAGCCATGGATTGTTGGAACTCTACCATTCTAGAGAAAAGCCATGAACAAGAGTGTTTGGAAGAAAATCAAGAATCAAAGAAGGGAAAGGAAGTGAACTCGACTCCAAATGATCAGGTAGTTCTCTAATTTGAAACCCATTAGCTTGTAATGGTTGATTGACGTATGAAAAATCAAAGTTTGCATGCTTTGAATGCTGCAGTTAGAATATTCGGTAGATCCAGACCATTAATGGAGTCACCGAATATCCCAACCACCATCCGTACATACACAATAAAGTAACCATTCGGTCGCTCGAAATCTCTTCTAAGCTACCGAATGTATACTCGGTAGACTTCTAAGCTACCGAATGTATACTCGGTGGCTCAAATGGTTACCGATTCATATTGGTTTTTGGTACAAAATATTGGCCAAACCTCATCTATATTCGGTGGCTTAATTAGCTACCGAGTGCTGCTTTCTAGTACTACTCGGCAGTTCATATATTTCATCGAGCTACCGATTATTGTTAATTTTCCAATTTAGTTGTCTAATGTTTTCCATCTTCTTTGTAGCTTGTACCCTTTGGGGACCTTCCCGAGGATGATGTTGTTGAATAGGATTCATACATTGGTGGTAAAGAAGAAAGCAAAAACAACACAAATTGGAAAATTCAAAATTTCCTAAAATCCTGAAATTGTATTGATATTTTTGTTGGATGTGCAATCCGTTTGGGAGGGCTCATGTGTGCAAAATCCACAAGCAAAGTAAATTTTGTATTGCTTCATGGAAGATTAGATAATTGGTTGACTGAATCAGCCTGAATATCATGTACAGTAGTTTGAAGTTAGGACTTTACAAACAAAAACAACCCAACTCCACAAGTCAGTTAAAGGCAGTACATGTGTCTCACACCACTCGGTAGCTCGATATATAAACTATCTACCGAGTGGTGTAAATTAAAGGCACAAAACATATACTCGGCAAGCAAAAAAACAACCGAATACACAAAAATGTCCCTCGGTAGACAAAATAGCCACCGAGTGAACCCTTATATTCGGTAGCTCATACTAGCTACCGAATATACTAGATTTTGGGTACAGACACTGTAGCAATTTTCTTTTATCATCGGCAGCTTAAAAAAGCTACCGAATGTAGCTTATTCGGTAGCTCGGGTATATTATAAAGCTACCGAGTGAACCTGGCGTGAGTCGAACACGCATCTTCTGACATGAAGTCACTTGTGCTACCATTGCACCACAGATTCTCAATTTACTAAAAGATACTACTACTCTTACATCAAGATGGGCACTTATACATGAAAGTTATGTATGACAGGGCAACCATACTATCTTATACTGCACCCAACATGCACATCATGTAAACCAAGTTCATATTCAGTCATGAAAATTCAAATAAGTCACTTTTCATGCTTAGGGCTTTAAAGAATATGCAAAACGTAACTGAATAGAAGTAAGAGTTCGTTAGTCAAACTGAATTGCAGAAGAATGCAGTTAGTAGACTGTATGAACCCACAAAACTCTAGGGAGAGAAAACCGAAAGGGATTTACCTCAGGCTCGTGACTTTGAAAATCCGTCTTATAACAGAATTCAGGATGTCTGATATTGTAATCCATCCTCTCTAGATCTCTTCGATTTCCATTCTACACGTTATACAAAAGAATGGGTGAGCAGATACAAAGAAACAAACATTACAGACCAGAAAAACGGAAATGAAAGTAGAATGAAGACAACATGTTAAGAAAAATTACATTATTTCTGGAGTCGGTTCTTTCGAATAGGACTACCCTCCCCCCTTTATCACCAGTGGCAAGGTGATCCCCAGTTTTATCAAACTCAATTGCTGAAATAATGTCGACTGCAACAGGTAACAAGACAGTCAACATAAAAAAGTTAATCAAGAAAACACAAATTACTGGAAGTTATGTGTGATTAACTATCAATATAAATTGAAATCTGCATCAGAAGAGAGCACAACGCAACACCACCAACAACAACCTATATGGCGAGCTTAAAAAAGTAAATAGCACGCACATTCCCACCTCCAGAATTATCAAAGATCTTACCTGGGAAGGCAATATTCACTAGCACCCTTTCTTTCTGTACATATGAATTGGGAAACTAGATTTTTGCCCACATTAATTGCAAACAAATGACCACACAATTCTCTCTAATCACATATGCGAACTGGTGGACCTATCTAGTTATTCACCGCACAACCTCTAAGCACACAATACATACCGATCCGGTGCCCACTGTTACACCACCATCAATGAAACAAACAAATAAATAACCAGAAACAGTAATCAATGAGTAATAATCTCTGTAACCCACATCCTTCTTGCGAGGCCTAAGAGCAAGAAAGCTACAGAAAGAGTCGAAAGTGCAGAAGGTACCTGACGTTGATAACATCATCAACTCTTCCAGTGAGCCAATGATAGCCATCCTTGATTATACGATTCTGAGATGTCTGACATTCCATCCAACACCAGATCAAGGGATTAGAGTTTGTCAAACCCACGACATAAACAAATACTCAAAGCTTAACAAATGCAAATGCTATGGCCTAATTTCTTCTTCACTACATCAAAGTATCTTTTTAACTAAACAAAAAGTACTACGTCAGGCATATATACGTCGCAGGAAGGTAATCAAACATGAAAATGAAACATATCTTCCCCTTACCTCTGTACCCCAAGAGACAAACGTCGAGAAGTCAATAAACCCTGTTACATAGGATACCAATTTAACTAACCTAGAAAAATCTCTATATCTGCAAATATGTCTGTGTACCTATGAAGCCAACATAGTTGAACTCAATTTGCAATTATCACAATAGACCGGGAAATGATCCAGGAAAAAAATGTATATGATGTTTCCAATGTTCTAGCCTTTGTAACTTAATTCCATAAAAACAAATGATCACTTTCAGAACATACGGCAAGATTGAAATTGTTCTGATAAACATGCTCAAAATGGATATATTCAAGTAAACATAACAGGACATGATGTAAGGGTAGAAAATGCCTTCGCATAGTAAAAGCATCCTAAGGGATAAGGTGTATCAAAAGGTCACTCCAGAGAAGTAGGGAATCAACAATG
>JAJJMA010079777.1:0-24147 GCA_023529015.1 Papaver nudicaule
AATGTGAGAAGCCAACTTCTGAGATGTGGCTTCCTTCTCAGCATGAGTTGAGTGTAGCAATTCCTCAAGCTCATTAACTTTGTCTTTGAGTTGCAGGTTTGTCCCAGATAATAGTTCATTTTCTGACAGTGACTGATCAAATTTCTCTTCTGCTTCCAGGATCTTGCTACGGAGTTCTTCGATGGTGCTTTCAAGAGAAATTGACTTCATTGAACTGTCATCCAATTCGGCCTTAAGAGATGCTGATCTTTCTGCTGACTCTGCTGCCTCGTCTTCAAAAAATTTCTTCTGTTCTTCAAGAATTTCAATTTTTTCACTCAAGGATTTAGCTTCTGAATCCCTTTCTGCAAGACTTTTCATTGCTTCTTGAAGCTTTAGCTCGGAATCTCTGGTTAGAGATTCAAGCAGCAGTTCCAGCTCTGACTTTCTTGTGGTAGTTTCCTCTAGTACTCTTGACTGTTCTTCAAACTGCGCTTCAGTAGATTTAAGCTTCTCCACGATCTCAGACTCTTTAATTCCAGAGGCCTTGAGATCATTTTCAACGCTCTCCAATTTCTCATGGGCCAATTTTAATTCATCTTGCAGTAGTTCTAGCAGATTTTCTGTCTCAGAGAGCTTCTTGCTTGAACTATTAGACAAATCCTCAAATGTTTTCCTTTCTTCTTTGATCACATTCAAGCATTCAGTCAATTCTCTGTCTTTTTCATTTGCCGTTTGCAGAGCAACTTCAAGACTTCTTGATTTAGTCTGGAATATCTCTAGTTCTTCTGAAAGTTCAGATATTTTTCCCATCAATTTCTCGGATTCTGCTTCTTTTTCAACACATTTTGTGTCTAAAGTTTTTATCTGATCTTCTAATTCCTTGATCCTGTAGCTTTCTGCCTCCAGTAGAATTTCCAATTCACCTACCCTTTTGATGGCATCCCCGGCTTTAGAATGAGATACCTGCATCAAGTCTTCCAATTCAAGGCTACGCTGTTGGGTCGAATTGGCTCGACTCTCATGTTCTGCACATTTCACAGAGAACTCACTCAACTCCTTTTGGAGCTCTGAGTTTTTCAGAGATGACTGATCCAGAGAAGATTTCAGTTCGGCTAACTTCTCTTCAAAATCTTGAATTTTACTCTCCAGCTGAAATTTCTCTTCCTGCGCTCCTCTGAGTGTAGCATCAGCATCAGCTATTTTTTCAGATAATAAGTTGAGTTCTCTTTCAGCATTTTCTATTTTTAGCTCCATCTGGTTATTCTTCTGCTCAAGCTCCACGTTCTTTTGTTCGGAGGAAATTAACTTTGTCTCAATCTCTCGAAGTTGTAATTTTGCTTCTTCTACTTCTGCATTTGAAGCTTGCAAAATATCCTCAAGTTCAACGTTCTTTTGTGTTGCACTAGCAGCAACAACTCCTGATTCTTGATGTAGATCTTCCACAGATTTCAATTTCTTCTCAAGCTCCTCAGTATTTGCCAAGGCTTGAGTTAGAAGTGTATCGGCCTTGCTGAAATTTTCACCTGAGACCTTCAGCTTTGACTCCAGATCACTAGATAGCTCCTTTAATTGAAATACATTACCATTAAGATCTACAATCGCTGCTTCTAGATCTTCTTTCTGTGTGATTATTCTGGCCAGTTCCTCTTGCACAGTTGAGACACGTTCTTCCTCAATCTTGACTCTTTCTTCCACCAGCTCTTTCGTTGTTACCTCTTCCTGTAGCTTCAACGTAACTTCTTCCAACTCGGCAACCTTTGTCTGAAGATCTTGTTTGGTCTGAGAGATCAGATTTTCAAGGTCTACAATATCTTTGCTCAGTTCATCTACTACAGCTTCCTTGGATCCAAGCTTGTGCTCCAAATCTAGAGCATGAGATTTGGAAACCTCTAAAGCCCCTTGAACTGTAGAAAGCTCCGCTGAAGTACTCCTGAGTGCTTCTTCTACTTTTTGATTTTCAGCAATCTTCTCATAGAGGTCCTTGAGTTCTTGCTGCATAGAAGCCATCTGATCTTCCATTTCTTTCGCACTCAATTTTGCCAATTCTAGCATTTTCTCAAACTCTACGGCTCTTTTGGTCTCCAATTCAGCATGTGAACCGCTCTTTTTACTCAGCTCCTCAAACTTCTGTACCTCGCTGGCTGAAGATTCAAGATGTTGTTCCAATTCTTCCATCTTCTTTTTCGAATTATCAAGCTCAATTGTAAGACCATCAAATGATTCTTTGACGTCGATAAGCTCCTTATGCTTCATATCTTGAGCTTCTAGTGCTTCTTGGAGAGTTTTGAGCTGTGAGGTGTACTTCTCCTCGGCCTCAGTGATATGTTCCTGCAATTTTTTTTGATTAAGTTCAAGTTCCTCGCACTGTTTTCCACTTTTCTGCAACATCTCCTTGGTAACAAGAATTTCCTCCTTCAGGTCCGCATTTTCTGATTCAGAATGTTTTAAATCTCCAACCATTTTCTTCAATTCCAGCTCCAGTTCTTTGATCCTGTCTAACTCTACTATCATCTCTCTGCTTTCATCTGAAATGAGTTTGCTTCTTGGAAAGAAAGAAGGTCTTTTATGTTCATGAACTGTTTCAGATACTTCACCAGCTGCAGGAGAAGCATCTCTCAAATCAAATGATTCTTTCTCCACTTTTATGAATTCTCCCTCTAATGAAGTTTCTTCGTCTTGCTCTCTGTTTCCTTCTGTTCCCTTATTTAGTAAATCTCCATTTGTGGTAATCTCTGTTTCATCTCCTTCTACCTGTAAACGAAATTGTTTTGGCAATAAGGGTAAGTATAGGATATTTTAAATTCCATATCAATTCATGGAGTCAAACCCCAAATAAATGAAGCAGGAAGAAAGTGGATAGTGAAAACAGCTCACTGCTGCTCATATGAAACTCGAGAATGAAAATTGGTCATTTGAAGATGCTGGCTAGTTTTAAAGAAATTTAAAGAGAGTGGTGAAAACTATACACTTGTCAGTAATTAGAAAATGTGAATAACGTGCTCCACAAAAGTTATGACGCATTCAGCATTCCCTTTCAACAGTCTGTGGTTCATTCTTTCAAATTAAGAGGGAATGAGAATTAAGAGGTACCATGACAGGCATGGCATTCTCTTACCCGCAGAAAACAAAATTCCCACTTAGAAACAAAACATATTGTATGGAAGAGCTAACAGCAAAAGCTCCTTGGTCACAATGATTTCAATTCAAAAATAAATAAACTGCACACTTCAAAAAGATTTTTCTTTTATATATTAATAAAAAAATTATTACGCATAGTAAATCCTGAACTTTCATTGCTACAGCAGCATGGAAATAGATGGACAAAATTACTCATTAAACAGGATACTGACCTTGACGTTCTTGGTATCCTCATTCGTCACTGGGATTGCTTGAGTGTCCTCTTCCATTACTTTATTGTGTTAGAAATGAAGTCCGTCTCTAAGACCTGCGTAGAAACATAGAACTACATTTATAATCCATACATTCCAAACATTATGAGGATAAGTGAGTTAATAAAAAATACAGATGCAAAAGCTAGAATAAAATATTTTTTAATTAGATAAACCTTTAACCATTAGAGAAGTACGACAAAATGCAATCAGCTTTAACCACCTCGTAACGCTGGCATGCCAACATGAACAACTTAAAAGAACTAGTAATTTATCTTTTTCTTTTATTCTGTCTGGAAATGAAAATTCATTACTGGGGAGAGAGGCCTAACTGAATACAGAACTTGAGCAATCTACGTGACCTATGGCCCGAAAAGGGCATCTTCCAGTGTAAGGCTTTCCACTCAGCCTTGAAAAGTTAGAAAACCATACCGACGTTTTAGACAGAGCCAGAACAAATACTCACACAATGGGGCCCAAAAGGTGGACCCCCCTGCAAATCCAGGGGGTGGGGCTTGTGTTGTGTGAGTACCTGGTTTTTGCTTAGTCAAAAACCACGGTACGTATAGCACAGCTGCTTATCAAAGGATTCAGACTGAGCAGGTCAACATATTTAGGCGAAAACATTACAGTGAAAATAAGACAATATGAGCATCTTAGCAACTGCTATAATGTACTGATAACTATGTCCATACAGTACACCCAAAGGGCTTGGTGTAAGCATAATTACTTTAGAAGCAGGAACAGGTAAATTCTAGGTGTAAGCATAATTTTATTAGAAGCAGGGACAAGTAAAAATAAGAAAGAAATATATAAGGGAAGTATAGATTGGACAGAAATTGGTCAATATGTATTTCAACATTTGACAGCAGAATTTTCAACTATGACTCTTCATGTGTCCCCTCCACCAACTTATTAGTATAAGCTTTAGTTTGTGTATTAAGAAGGAGAATAAATGACAACGAAAGCTAATGCACTAAATGAAAGACTTATTTGTGGATTGTAGAATTGACATTCACATGATGAGAGATGAGAAGGAAATGAAAAAGAAGTAAAGTTCTAATAAATATAAAACTACTTCTTTACGCGAAACGCAAAGGGGCGATTACTGCCCTGTACCTAACTGATAAAGGTCTCATAGCTAATCAGTGAATTCATGGACCCATTTCAGTATGAACCAACTGCATAATTTCAGTATGAACCAGGTGCTTAATTTCTCCTAAAATGTCCAATCAGACCATCCACAAAGCAAAACTGAGCCAATTTGTAAAACTGATAACCATGGTCATCAAAATGGATTGGATACAACTTGAGCAACTATTCATGGATTTAGACATTTAGTCATATAAAAATAAATATGATTCTTATACATTATTATCATAATTATTTTTATTTTTTTAAGGTAGATAACTCTTATCTTCTATCTAGTCTAAAAGAAAAACAAATCTATTTTTATTCTAATAAAAAAAGGAAAAATCAAACAAGAAAACAAAACAAAAACAAGGTTGTGATGAAACTCAAAACAACATACAAATATGATCCACCTAGTTAACACCAATCTCCATCAAAATTATCAGATCAACAAGACCAAAACAAATTGATTACCCAAACCGATGATGTTCCTCATACTATTAATAATAATTAGCAGATTTACACAAATCTCAAAGACAAACATATCAGAAATTGCTTTTAAAAGAGAAAAAAAACAAGATTACTTATTAAAATGAAGAAAATACTCAAATAAACAAAGAATTTAGTTAATCTCAGCTTAATAATCAGATTCAGAGTAGCTGTAGTCGATCATAAGTAATTCAGATTACTTAGATCACGATTGTAGGAATCAATCAAGTAAGGTTTTGATTCAGAAGTACTAGAAATTGAGATTTCAGTTCTAAAAACTGAAAACAATTTTGGAGAAATTGATTTTGAGCTAAAATCAAGTAGATAGAAACATAAAGAGAATAATAGTCAGATCAAGAAATTAAATACACTCTGATCAACCAATAAAATCAGAAAAACAACTAGAGAAGATACTGAGAATCAAAAAAATCAAAAGATGCTGCTACTACTACTAGTAGTACTATTTCAGAATAGCTTCTTCTTCTTCTTATCTACTACTTAATCTTTTTTTTAAAGTGATCGGAATCAAAACAAACACACATAGACTAGGGATTAAGACGAAACTTATCTACTGCATCAACTAAAAACTGTAAAAAATTCCATGAAAAAAAGAAGAAGGAGGGATCGGAATTTCGAACCTTATGAAGATCGCAGTAGAATCGTTTGCAAGTAATTCCTTCGAGAAAACGAAACAGGGTTTTGATGATGACTGAAAATAAAGAGAGAGAATCTGCTCCTTTGCTCTCTTCTTTTGTACTAATTGTAATAAGTAGGAGTAGAAATGCTGTGTGCTTTTGGGGACCCCACATAGCAGCGAATTGCTGAACGCAGCAGCGGCATCTTTAAAAAACTTTTGAACTTATATGACAGATTACCTAATTGCCCTTCTTACTACAGTAAAACCTCTATCCAAGAATATCCTTGGGACCGTAAGAAAATATTGTTATAGAGAGGTTATTTTTATATAGAGGTAATTTTTACAAAGATTAAGCCAATTCGGGACCGAAATTTCTTATTCTTATATAGAGTTTATTCTCTTATAGAGTATTCTTATATAGAGGTTTTACTGTACTTTGAGTCCTTGACCAAGATGGGATCTTTGGAAAATTACCCTTGGAGTTGGAGGGGTCAAATTATTTTCCAAAATGCAGTTTTTATTTTTATTTATTTGGTAATATATTCATTTATGTTATTACATTTTCTTATTACATTGTCCTCTGACATTACCCCTGATATTTCAAACTTTTCTAAAGTACTCTTTCAGTTTGCTTTTCCACTAAGTTAGTCAAAGTAAGTTTGATGACCTGTATGCTCAGTTTCGTCCTTCGATGACATGTCCAAGGTTTTCTTGCTCCATTTCCTCTACAACAGCTCCTCGAAACCAGGAGTGGAGAAGTTATTCAGCATAAGGGTAAAACCAAAGGAATCCACTAAAAGCTTAACAGAAAGATGGACTGCACAATGCGTGGAAGTTGGAAATTGCGCCACAGAGAAAGATAAAGACTGAGCTTACCAAAATGCACTCGATAAGGATCACCCTCTATATGAAAACTATTCTCTAAGAATGTCGAAACACTGCAAGAACTGCACAAGTATCAAAAATAGCGAATTGCATATGAGGAAATCAGAGAACAAGCGGTTCATGGAAAGGATAACATATCAAAACAAGTGAATTGCATAAGTTGTTTATATAAACAACTTATCTTTGGAAGAGCGAGATGAAGTTAAGAGGCTCGTGGAACCTCTTAAGAAAGTAATATTTGGAACATCGCAAGACCAATCCAGGGACAATCAAGTTGGAGACTCTTCTAAAAGAGACAGACAAGAGGATGTTGGGCGATATGGAAGCGAAGGAAAGTTCGGCGATAGCAGGTACATCGATAACAGAAGGTATAATGACAACAAAAGCAATGATTCTCGAAGGGGATACGAAGGAGGATTCTATAACAGGAAGTTCGGAGTACCAAGGTTTGGATTCCCTCCCTTCCAAGATAGCAAGCTCCCGAAGCTCAGTGTACCTCTCGAAGTAGCACTGCGATGCATCGAGCAATCCGAATCAGCAAATGAAATTTTCTATCCAAAAAGTAGGGGAATTCAGCCACCACATACGAGGAACTCGAGGGATTTCTGCCAATTCCACAAGTTTTATGGACATTCCACCAAGAATTGCGTCACTGCACAAGATCAGGTTCACCACTTCATTTGGAAAGGAAAATTCGATCATCTTCTAGGATTACCAAACCCACCTCCAAACCAGCCAGCGCCGAAAGAAGAAAATAAACATGAGGCATACGTAATAACAATCGATAGAAATATACCAAGGTTCAATGATTGCAACTCGATAGTACATGCAGAAGTCAGCGAACACAGTTTCAGAGATAGCATCACTGATAGAATTCGCAAAAGGAACTCCAAAGGAAAAGAGAAAATGAGTATAGCTATAAAGAAACCTCTCGAGGAATGGCAAAAGCAGCCGGTCTTATTTTCTGCCGCAGATATCCCAGACAAATGAAGGTCACACAATGACCCTTTGGTATTAAATTTACACATCGAGGAAATGGCAATGCCAAAGATACTCTTGGATACAGGAAGTTATGTTGATATACTTTTTGGTAAAATCATGATCAGCTATTTGGAAAGGATTCGGATCTAGTTCTTTCGACATACAATGTGTTTGGTTTCAATGGTAAACCGTTGATGCCCAGGGGACAACTGACTCTAAAAATCTACGTGGGCCAACCAAAACTTCCTACCTGATTCTGAGTGGTAGATATTGATTCTCCATACACTACTATCGTGGGGAGACCATGGTTACATGGTTTAATGGGAGTAGCTTCCACACTTCACAGAAGAATCTGATTCCCAACACCAACTGGGATAGCAAAATTATTGGGGATCATGTTTAAGCTCGTAACTGTAATGAGATCGACGTACAACAAAGGGAAGGCTCGAAACCAGGTTCGGAGAGTCAGAATAAGCAGCTAAAAGTAACAGAATCTAGCATTCAAGAGTTCATCGCCGAAGTAGAGGCAGGAATGGCCGTGAACTCCACGGCAAAATCAAAAACGACTCCACAGTCAATCATGGAACCTGCTCAGCGAGGAAAAGGTCCATGACACAAAAATAGGGAATAATTTACGGTAAGAAACAATAAGCAAAACGACGCATCAACGTCTTCAAAGAAAGTAGTAAGTGAGGTAAGATCAGACACCATCGAAGGCAGCAAAGCGATCACCGAGGAAGAGCCCTTCTGGACAGGGCCTTATTATGCCATCGAAAAAGCATTATGGGAAATGATACTTACAGTTTAATCAACCTCGAGGGGCAGCGATTGAGCACTCCAGTTGAAGGAAAGTACTTGAAGTACCTTAATTAAACTCCGAATGTAATCAAATGCAACTCGATTTTCGTCATTAGAAGAATAAATAAAGAGATGGATTGACCTGTTATATCTCGAATCAAACTCCCAATCCTACTTGACTAGGCAAAAGTCCTACCTGATTAGGCACATCTCTAAAGGCCTCGATGCCATATAAATGAATGGGCCATAATGCCACCTCTCCTAAGGCCTCGATGCCATCGAATAGGCCATGATGCCATATCTCCCCTAGTGCCTTGACGCAATGAAATTAAAGGCCTTGACGCCAAGGCCCTGATGCCAAATATAAAAAAAGTCCTACCAGTGTTAGGCACATAGTTGAGGTACATGTAGCTGTAACGGCCCTATGAGCTACATGACACAGTCATCTACCTACAAGATACCCCGTTAGCGGTGGGTACTTTGCATCAAAGCTACATAATCTATAGGCATTTGGACCCACTACCATTCCGACCGTTGGGGCCTCTCTTTTGAGGCAATCGCGGGGATGATAAAAGGGATTAACATCTGCCATTAGGGCGGATGGAACCCCGAGGACGCTAATTAGCTTACATTCATGGGAATGGTAAGAGAGTTACGTAACCAAGGAACCTCTTCAAAAAAAAAAAAAAAAACCTCGGGAGGGGCAAGCGAGAACAGAAGAGTCGAACTCCAGGCCGCGATAGGAACAACATTGTCTAAGCTCCAGTTTTGAGCGGCACTCCCCCATTGTGCTACTTTATTATTGAGGCCCAAAGTAGCTACCTACCATAAGATTCTTACTTTACTTAGGCAAAACAGGTTATCAAGACACTACCATGTCTTCTCGGAGGATACTCAATATCTTTGATACCCACCTAAAGTACTGAGGCAAACCAGGTACCTATGGTCTCGATAGATATGTCTTTCTTGAGATCAGGCAAGTAGCTCAAAGCCGTTGGGAAGGGTGATCCGCATCCCCCACTAGCTTGGTTTACTGCCTCCCACATCAAAGTAAGCCCTACAATTGCACTCTAAGTAACTTTAGGAGCCTAGAATATGCAAGGTAAACTTCGTGCCTGCAGACGAGTATCCAGGCAAGCAATATATCGAAGAATAGCGTGACTTGATCATGTAAAAAGAAACTTCATCGAAAAACACTTTTAAACTCGTCATGATTTACAGGTGACACCGCAATTAAGGAAAACAAAGCCATATACTAAAGCATTTTTTTTTCAAAAAGATTCAACGTACAAAAAGAGACAATATCAGACAACATCAAATCTTTTAAGAGGTAGTGGAAGGACGCCAGGAGAGACATCTCAAAGAGGGGATTCACCAAACTCCTTCACTAATCTGGTTGTATTCTCCTTAGCTTCTAAATATTCCTCATAAGTCTGCTCACGTTGGCCAGAGGGTTCGCCACATGAAGGCACTCCCTCTCTTTCTTGCTCAGAATCCTCTTCCTCACTATACTCCAACAGGGACTCATAAAATAAAGAACATTTTCCCTTATAATCAATTTCAACACCGGCTTCGGTAACTCCCTTCTTACCACCTCCAGTACTCCCCTTACCAGTATCCTTAGGATTTTCCGTCGGAGCACCTTCGCTATCACCTTTAGATTCCTTTTCAGCATTCGAATCCTCCTCAAGGCCTTTCCTCGAGTCATCTCATTCATCATCGTCGAAATCATCTTCGGAATCATCATCATCAGGATCTCCATCCTCGGGCACATCCCTTTCTCTCAGCTCTTCGACCTAACTCTTCTTCAATAAGTCTTACAAAAACCTCATGAGGGAGCAAGTCCTCAATACCAGAAAGCTCTAAATCAGAATCATCCGCACCTAAAGCTCCATAACCGGCAGGTTCAACTCGAATAACTCGGAAAAGGGATCAACCATGTTTGCGGCAGGCCTTGCCCGTAGCAAGAGCTTGTGGCTAGGCTCCCAACACGCACCGTGTAAACTCGTATTTGATACTATGATTTTAAAAGCAGTTCTTCCACGGCATCACCAAATTTGATTTGAAGTAGCACAATGACACAAGCATTGACGACTTTTCTCAAACTCTCTTCGGTTCTGTGGCGAATATCACGTTCAGAATCCAGATCTTGGGCACTTTTCTCTGCTTCTTCAGCGCGCCGATTACGCTCAGAGGTCAATTCTTGGGCACTTTTTTTTGCATCTCCAAGACGGCGCTTGCGCTCCTCATCTAACTCTTGGGTAACCTTCTCCAATTTCTTCTCCAAATCCAATTTTAGAGTCGACTCAGCAATCAGTTGTGCATCGACATCATCTCTCTCCAGTATAACACTCGAAACCTTGTGCATTCAATCCGTTTCGATACCTGAAACAAGAAAACATCTACATCAAAACACACTTCGAATGCGCCAAATCCATACAGGAAACAAAAATCTTAAAAGCCAGATATTCTACTTACTACATCGTCAGTAACTTCTTGCTGGTTAGAAAAGCGAGGTTCCGCAATTTTCTTCCTAATATCTTCAACAGGGTTCCACCCCAGCTTAGCCAATTCAATTCAATACTCATCCATCAATTTTGAGAGGTGCTCCTTCGAAGTATTAGCCTTCGCAAGCTCTTAGCTAAGCTCATTATTACCACTCCTCAAACCCTCGTTATGCTTCGTCAGATCTTTATTAGCATTTTCATAACTGCATTTGAACCTTCAAATTGTTAATCTCATTCTCCAACTATTCAATCACAACCTTGCCAGAGGTACAAATCGACTGGTCCCTCTGAGCAAGGTCACGTTCTCGAGTCAACCGAGTAATATCGAGCTAAAATTGATGCATTTCCTAAGCCATTCATTGGTTTCTCTCTTTCTCATAAGCAAGTAACCGTTCCACCTCAGATTTCTTCTTCTTTTCTTTAGCAAGGAGATCCTCAGCTTCAACTCTTTTACTTCATCCCAGGCTTTAGACCTATCTTACTCAACCCGGTCGAGGCGATGTCGATGACTTTTGTCCAAACCATAAGCCACATTGGTATACTTACGGCTCGCTTGAGAATAAGTATCATTCGCTAAGTTAGCTTGGCGAAGTTTTTTCTTCTCTTCATCTAATTCCCCTTTTTTATTACACCGGTAAACAAAGTTCAGCAAATAATCGAAAGAACCAGTAAAAACAGCAAAGAGGGGTGTAAGGGTAGAAAATACCTCGGCGATATAAAGCATCTGAGAAGAGAAGACATGCCATAGGGTATGGCAGAGATGTAGGAGATCAACGAGTAAGTGATATCAGCGACATACGAACATAATACGGCGAGTATAGAAGAAGTGTAGAGCGAGGTTGGTCAGCGAGAGGAAACACGTCACCCATTGGTAGTTGAGAAGTAGGTGGGCATTTAAGAGAAGTCAGAACAGATATATTGTCAGGTTGACTATTTGACTCAGTGGAGGATGCGTCATCGTTCTTATCTACTAAAGATTCTATCGTCTATGAAGCAAGGTATATGTCGCCGAAATGTGTGTCGGCGAATCAAGACAAAATAGTGTCAGTCCTGGTTGTTTGTGTTAGCTGTATTCCACCATGTAAAAAGTATATAAATAGCGAGTGAACCTACTGAGAAAGGGGTTGGACACATTTCGGATTGGTCTAGAGAGAGGAAAAGTATCATACTTGCTCTCTATAGCCCAAGGCTGAAATTAGGGTTCTTATTGAGAGATTATACTTAGAAGATTGGCAAGGTAATTGAGAGTTGTAATCATGCTTATGCTAGTGATAATCCTTGGATGTAGTCCTCACTTATGAGGGCGAACCAAGTAAAACATCTTGTCAAGTATCTCTAACCCTTCTCTCTTTAATATTGCTTATGTTGTTTGCTAGATGCATGTTTAGGAATGATTGTGTGTATGATGTTGTATGATATTTGGGTGTACTGTATAAGATCTGACCATCGGGGTTTTATACAGTTACAAGGGGCTCAAATACCTGCTAGCCGCATTCTCTCGTGAGCATTACGATTCCTCTCGACAGACAACTCTTCCAACATGCGAAGAAACTTTCAATCATGATACTCAGCGTCACCAAATAACCCTAAGGAATAGGTCAAAAATCCAGACCTATGATGGTCACCCTATCGAAGGAAAAAGCATCACCAGTTTAGTATGATTGAGGAAAAACAGCAGAACAAAAGAGCTCAAATGCGCTCACCATTTGAAGCATAGCAAGATTTTCTTCGAAGGAAAGAGGGGGATTACGAGGATTGCAATCTTCCCCGAGGCAATCCCTTCCAAATATATCACTAGCCTTCTTGCACAAATCTGGATCCAAAGGATAGTTGGCAGGACTAAAAGCATGCGAACTGAATCGAGAAGAAACCTCCTTGGAAAAATCACAAGGATCATGATTCTCTCGAAGTACCCTTTTGAAATTCTTCGCAATATATGGCTGGACGTGCCTCTCGGTAAAACTTGGCGCAGGTGGGAGCTTCGAACTATGAGGACGGTCTAACACCACATTCTTCGGATATTCGAGGGAATCAACAGCCTTTCCTTTCGGGGGAAGCAAAAGGTCAATAAGAAGGGTTAACTTTTGCGAAGGAGGATTAGATGGAGCAATAACTGACGTCGTAGTCGAAGAAGGAATGATAGCAGCAGCAGCAGAGGCAGGGGCAGTTAAAGTAGAAGTAATAGTAATGGCAGAGGCAGGAGCATTTGATACAACATTGCACGAAGCAGAGGCAGTGACAACTACCTTCTCGGAAGCATTATCAGATTTTGGAACAACAATAACCTTCGAAATTGGTTTCTCAGCCTCGAAACACACTTTCGAGCTATCTCCTAGGGGTTTCACATTCAACTTATCTTGGGCTATTGAAACTACCTTGGTCGACTTCTTATCAGTACTCTTCTTTGAACTTCTTCGAGGTTTAGTAAGGTTCCTCGCACCAAATTGGTATTCCATCGAAGCATCATTTATACTCAAAGCTTTAGCTTTGATAACTTTGCCCTACAAGAAAATATATGTCTTTCTCAGGACACAAACAGAGGCAAGTATTAATACTCCAAAAAACACATTTCACTCAGTTAATGTTTGTTACCTGATCCATAGTCTCTTCTCCTGTACGGGCACGCTTCAAATCCCGATGAGTATCTTCAGGAGCACCCTTCCTCTTCAGCAAAATTCTGCGAGACAACTACCTTTCTTCATTAGAGAAATGAACTGTGAAAATATGTGAGTCGAGAATTGATGGCCTTCCTCAAAGTCCTTTCGAAGCCAGAAGCGTCCCACGTCTTTCCAACCTCGAAGAACATGGCCAATAAACAATACGGGTTCTGTGTACCAGTCCTCGTCAAGAGAGTAATCTGGAAATTCGGGAATTATGTTCTTCACACCCGTCACAGGTCTAAAACAAACTCCCCAAGGAGCAACCTCGTTATCAAGCGTTACATAAGCTTCAAAGTGTTTGAAAAAGTTGGAAGCAGTAAAATGATATTTTGCTACTGAGCCTGCGACAGAATTGTCTTCAGACCAAGAAACCCACTTATTAATTAATTGAAACGAACTATACGTAAGTTGCATTACCCCTCGAGCCTCAGGCAACGAGTAGAGGATCTCGAGAAACAGAGAGCTGGCATGACGATACGGCGGGGGTATAATCCGTGCAAAAATCTGATGAGACGTAATCAGAAGCCTTCCTTCATCACATTTATACTCCTCAACCAGTTCTTGAGTCCGCCGACCATCAGGAGAGTAACAGACTTTATATCATTAGAAACAGGTTTAAACCCTAAATCCTTCATTTTAGAGATAAGTGCTTCGGCAGTGAGGGAAGAAGTCATGGGAAGAAGAAAAGAAAACAAGAAAGAGGATAACGAAAATCTGGTCGGAATCGGAAATTGCAGCGGCAGAAGGATCGGGAATTTCAAAAAATAAGACAAAAGCTTGAAAAGACCCCCCTTTATGAATTATCAGATGAAATCGAGTAAGGAGTACCAAAGGATTTCGCACAACAGACTCAGGGTCAAGACTAAAGATTTGAAATTTCGGGGAAGGAAAGAAGATGAAGCTAAAGAAGAAGACGAATCCAAAAAGACTAAAGCTTTTTAGAGGGAGAAAATAAAACTTAAATAGAAGAGGGAAACTGGCGCTGTAAGTTGGAAGGTCAAAAATGTAGCTATAATCTTGGGAACATGCAGAACGTGTCACGGAGACGTCACATCAGGCAAGTGAGAGGGAACGTGTTACAAAATTGATTTCGAATGAAGTTTTTCTTCCCTAGCATCTTCGATACAAGGAAAGGAAAGAGGCAAACTGTAGGGGCATAAAACAACCGCGACACGTGTCAGCACCCCAAGGAAAAAGCACTGCAAAGAGGACAAGGTTCGAAGTACTAAATAACTCGATAAGAGCCATCGCTCGTAGAAGTACAATCGAAGGGATGGGCACCTCGTCAAGTCATCGAAAGACAGCAAAACATGGGAATCCTCGATGACATCTCGAAGGCCACCGACTTACTCGACAGCTTCTGACACCACCACAATTGTGTATTTTGTCTTATTAGCTGTAAACCACTCGTAACTCGAGTTTATAAAAGGCTAGCTCGACCCCCTTTGTAAGGGTTGGATTTCTGATAAGTCTATAGGCGTGTGAGTGAGACTAGGTTAGTATTGAATCTCCTCAGGTCTTTTAGCACAACTTCCATGTAGAATTAGCCAGAGAAACACTTTATATTAATCTCATTCGGATCATTCCTTTGTCAATTACTATGCTTTAATCTTCATCGATATAATGCTTAGTCTGTTTCGATATCTTGTTATACACTAGTATTACTCTCTAAATCGTTGGTTGAGCATGTTGCGCTAAAACCCGCGGAAGCGTTTAACTAACAGCTACAAAGATAATCTTAATATGCCAAGAACACAAACGCACACAATCAAGAAGACAAGAATTTAACGAGGTTGAATCCTCGGGAAGGAATAAGTGATTTTATATATTATCGTACAGAGAGAATATATAAAACCCAAGAGAGAAGAAGAGCTTCTGGTATATCTCATAGGTTCTCCCAAGGGCTCTATTTATATAGGTTACATACTTACCCTACAAGTAAAGGGTTTCCTAATACTTGTCTACAAAGAACATTCTAGACATACATAGAATTTCCTAGTTTAGGCATAAGTAAACAATTATGGAATGTCCTAGAATAATCTACAATTCCACCGACTCACCAAGTTGAGTTTCCATAAAACTCCTAACTTGTGACCGACCTAAATCCTACAATTCTCCACCTCGGATCATGCATTCATGCATGAGACGATCAATAGCTAACGTCGATTGCATCACACATGGCTGACCACTGACTGCCTACGTATCCTTCTGTAAGGAATCAAACCGACCGTAGTTCACTTATGAGGCCTTGCTAGAAGGCCTCCACCAGGCTCCTAAGAACCTTTACCCCACAAGGGTCTTACCAAACAGGAAGAATATGGGCCAAGTTCGAGCAGTGTCGAAACTTGACTCCAAATACAACTTTAGTCAACATATCAGCTGGGTTGTCCTTGGTATCGATCTTCACAAGTATAATGTCTTCTTCTTCAAGAATGTCTCTTATAAAGTGAAACCGAACATCTATATGTTTGATCCTTGCATTCTGCACTTGGTTCTTAGCCCAAAATATGGCACTAATACTATCACAATAAACAGGAAGTTGATCCTGCCACACACCCAAGTCATCAAGCAATCCTTGTAACCATATAGCTTCCCTAAATGCCTCTGTCACTGCCATATACTCTGCCTCCGTAGTTGAGAGAGCCACAGTAGACTGCAATATTGATCTCCAACTTATTGGTGCTCCTGACAAAGTAAACACATACCCTGTAGTTGAACGTCTCTTGTCCATATCACCAGCAAAGTCAGAATCCACATAACCAACACACAACTGATTGTTACTGTCTTCCTTCACAAACTCCAAGCCAACATCAATTGTACCGTAAAGATACCTCAAAATCCATTTCATAGCTTGCCAATGTCCTTTACCAGGATTATGCATATAATGGCTGACCATACTTACTGCATGTGAAATGTCAGGCCTCGTGCACACCATCGCATACATCAAGCTACCAACATCATTAGCATATGGGACTTGGGCCATATACTCACGCTCTTCTTTGGTACTAGGAGACATTTGAGCACTCAACTTAAAATGAGCAGCAAGGGGAGTACTTACAGTTTTAGTTCCTTCGCAGACACCAAATTTCTGTAACACTTTCTTCAAATATGCCCTCTGAGACAAACAAACTCTACCCTTCTCTCTGTCACGTTGAATCTCCATTCCAAGAATCTTCTTAGCTTCTCCCAAATCTTTCATCTCAAACTCAGACGACAATTTTCGTTTCAAATTATCAATCTCTTTCTTGTTGTTCGATGCTATCAATATGTCATCGACATACAAGAGCAAATATATGAAAGATCCATCTTGTAACTTCTTGAAGTATACACAGTGGTCATAGTGACTTCTTGAGTATGTTTGGCCAATCATAAACTGGTCAAATCGCTTGTACCATTGTCGAGGAGACTGCTTCAGCCCGTACAACGACTTCTCCAGTTTACATACCCAATCTTCTTTACCAGCAACCTCAAATCCTCTCGGCTGAGACATATAGATCTCCTCTTCTAGATCACCATGTAAGAACGCCGTCTTCACATCTAGCTGAACTAGGTCTAAATCATATTGTGCTACCAAGGCCAACAAAATACGAATTGACGAGTGTTTCACAACTGGAGAGAACACTTCGTTGTAATCAATTCCTTCTCTCTGGGCATAACCTTTCGCAACTAACCTTTCCTTGTAGTGTACTTGATTCACCAGGGATCCTTCTTTCTTTGCATACACCCACTTGCACCCAATGGCCTTCTTACCATTCGGAAGTTTCATAAGAATCCATGTGCCATTCTTGTCAAGAGATTCCATCTCCTCTTTCATTCCACCTTGCCATTCTTCACGCTCTACACCATGTATAGCTTCAGCATAAGTGGTTGGAGTACCATCTTCAACAACTGGTAATGCATAAGTTACATAATCATCTAACCTTACAGGTCTTCTAGTTTTTCTTTTTGGTTTGCTGGGTGTTACAGTCTTCGTAACTGTAACTTCTGCATCATCTACTGCTTCTTGTTCCTCTTCACTAATAGCGTCACTATCATTTGGAACATCAGTAGTTACTTCTCTTGTAGATTCCTCATCTTCAGAAGTAGACTCAATAGATACAGACTTAGCCGGACTTGGTGGAACTGCATCAAACTCCACCTGCTGCAAAGGTTCACTAGTACTGGTGCTTCTGTCCTCCACCTGCCGAGAACCCCAAGACTTCACCATAGACATCTCATCGAATGTAACATCTCTACTCATGATCATCTTCTTCTCAACTGGATTCCAAATTTTGAATCCCTTCACTCCACTTTTCATACCCATAAAAATCCCTTTAACAGCACGACTATCAAGCTTGTTTTCACTAACATGATACCATGCAGGGCAACCAAAGATATGAACTGAGTCATAATCATAAGCTGGCTTACCAGACCACTTCTCCATAGGAGTTTTACCTTCTAATGCAGCTGATGGCAACCTATTAATGAGGAAGCACGCATATGTAACTGCCTCAGCCCAGAACACTTTACCTAATCCAACATTAGTAACATACATCGTACCTTCTCCAGTAGTGTACGATTCATGCGTTCTGCAACCCCATTTTGTTGCGGTGTCTTCCTAACTGTGAAGTGCCTCTTTATCCCCTCATCCTGACATACTTGCAAGAATGGATCACTCTTGTACTCACCATCATTGTCCGAACGTAGTACCTTGATCTTTATGCCAGTTTGGGTCTCAGTTGCCTTCTTCCACTTCACAAAGACTTCTAGGACATCACTCTTATGCCTCATGGTGTACACCCATACGCGCCTAGAATAGTCATCAATGAACGACACAAACCAATGCTTCCCTCCCAACGATGCATTCTTGGAAGGACCCCAGACATCTGTATGAACATAGTCAAGAACTCCACCTGTCTTGTGGATTGCGGTGCCAAAGCTTGTTCTTGTTTTCTTGCCCTTAACACAATGTTCACAGAAGTCTAATTTGCAGGATATAGCACCCTTTAACAGATTCTTCTGAATCAATGCATGTAACGACTTCTCACCAGGATGTGCAAGTCACATATGCCATAACTTCGTGGTCTCTTTTGCTGCACTCTCAATGTGCTCAGAAACTGACACATCTCCAGTTATTGCACTACCCATTAAGTAATACAAATTGTGATGCCATGTGCCCTTCATGATTACCAAAGATCCAGAGATTACCTTTAGAATATCGTTCTCTGCTACTAGCTTGTGGCATTTTTCTTCTAAAGTTCCGAGTGAAATCAGATTCTTCTTCACATCAGGTACGCACCTGACTTCCTTCAACTCTCTAACCATACCATCATGCATCCTGATTCGAACATTCCCTATCCCAACTACTTTACAGGTATTGTTATTTCCCATTCGTACTTCTCCATCAAACTTCTCAAAGCTCGAGAACCAGTCACGATGTGGGCAAATATGATATGTAGCTCCAGAATCAAGTACCCATGTGCCTTCAGTAACGACACAAGCTGATGGTGTCACAGTTAGTGAGAAATCAGAACCATCATCTGATTCTTCACTTGCCTTCGCAATGTTCACCTCGGTTTTCTTGTTATCTCTTTCATACTCCTTGCGCTTGGTACAATCCTTTGCCCAATGACCCATGTCATGGCACCATGCACACTCATCCTTATGCAGTCGCGTTCTAGACATAGAACGTCCTGTTCTCTTACCACGATAACCAGATTTCTTCTTCTTGTCTGTAGAACGACCTCTTGCATAAAACACGTCATTGTCTGCTTCATATGCAATGTCTTCTCTATCCATCTTCCTAAATTCTTCGCTACGAAGTGCTGTACTGACATCTTCATATGTAAACTTCGCCTTGCCGTGCATTAAAGCTTTAATCACGGGTTCATACTTATCAGGAAGAGAATTCACCAGACACAAAGCTTGTTCCTCGTCGTTTATGACTTCATCATAATTCACCAGATCAGTAAGTAGTTTATTAAACGAATCTAGATGCTCCGTCAGTGTTGCACCCTTCTTCATATTATAGCGATACAAACTTCTCTTAAGATGTATCCTATTAGCCACGTTCTTCACCAAGTATTCTTTCTCTAGCTTTTCCCATAGATCCTTAGCTGAAGTCTCGTGCTGATAATTAACTCTTACTGCCGTCGCCAAACAACCTCTTATCGAACCAAGACATAATTTATTCAACTTGTTCCATTGCTTGGCAGTCATCTCCTTTGGCCGACCTTCTAGAGCCTCGTCTAGGTCAAGTTGAACAAGTGCATCCATCACGTCTGTTCTCCATAAACCAAAGTTATTGGTTCCCGTAAACTTATCAACCTTGAGTTGTGCTCTATGAGTATGTAGTATTTCTTCCTTAGTTTCATTATCCTTTGTAGTCTCTAAATTAGGCTTCTTCGTGTTTTCATCCTCTGAATCACCCATGACTCACAAAAGCGATAAAAACTAAACTTTGAGATTAATAATAACTCAAACCTTTAGAAAATACCTTCACTGCAATACCAAGAATTACCCTTAGCTCCAAGATCTGACACCCTTGCTCTGATACCAATTGTTGCGCTAAAACCTGCGGAAGCGTTTAACCAACAACTACAAAGATAATCTTAATATGCCAAGAACACAAACGCACACAATCAAAAAGACAAGAATTTAACGAGGTTGAATCCTCGGGAAGGAATAAGTGATTTTATATATTATCGTACAGAGAGAATATATAAAACCCAAGAGAGAAGAAGAGCTTCTGGTATATCTCATAGGTTCTCCCAAGGGCTCTATTTATATAGGTTACATAATTACCCTACAAGTAAAGGGTTTCCTAATACTTGTCTACAAAGAACATTCTAGACATACATAGAATTTCCTAGTTTAGGCATAAGTAAACAATTATGGAATGTCCTAGAATAATCTAGAATTCCACCGACTCACCAAGTTGAGTTTCCATAAAACTCCTAACTTGTGACCGACCTAAATCCTACAGAGCATATTGATCTGATGGCTGTTAGGTATAAGATCTCCTTAGAGATTTTATACCAACACAATAGCGTTCGATTTCGTCGTCGTTTGGAAACTCACCGCCACAGACTTTGAATTTATCCCATGTTTCCCATTTGATGTAATCAACGAATTTCGATTTGATTTTGCATGTAATTGATGAATTTTGATTTGGGTTTTGGATAAGTTAGCTAAATCTAGATCTAGTTCAGTTTGCTTTAAATCATAATTGGTTTATGTTAGTCATTGTATATACTGATTTTCATTATTTTAGTTAAGTTTTTTTTCTTTACTTCACAATGACCCAATTTTTTTTATTCATAGGGCCGCAAAAAAAGAAAACACGTAGGGCCGAAAATAGCCAGGTTTTCTAGTCCATATTTTTTTCCCCCGATTGAAAAACACGCATGGCGATTTCGATTTTTTTTTTAATCTTTGATATCCTGTTTTGATTTCTCATTTCTTCATGATTTACATCCTTCCAGTTATCTGATTGCACTCATCAGCGTACTTTTTCTATTAGTTTTGATCATCATCTTAGAAAATAGTTAAAACTTATGCATCTGTTTCAAAAATCATCATAAGAACACCAGTCAAACTGTTTACAATTAGACATAGTAGGTGTTTATCATCAGTTTATCAGATTAGTTGATATGTTTTAATCATTTGTTTCTCTTAAATATACCTTTTTTAATCATAATATTGATCATCAACAAAATAAGTTTATGTCTAACTAAAACTCTTATTTTTCTTTGCGTTTGCAGGTTGTTCCCAACCTTTTCCAAATGGCGTTTGCCTCACATCCCTTGATGGTAATAGTGTTTGCTTTCATTGTTGTACTACTGGTTTCAGTATTGATCATCAGATATCTTCCCAGAAGGGTTTACAGATTGATGCAAGGTTTGGTTGGCGTTTGCACAACCATTACTGAGTCGGAAATGCGAGTCAGTCGAGTCAGTCAAATCTATTCCCACAAATCTCGTGCAATTCAAAATTCAAAAATTAGTTTCAAATTTAGGAAACGTCATAAAGTCTCCTGGTTTTTAGCTTATATCTCCTATATCCTATATATTTCATACCATACCTATTCTTCAGAAACTTTTGAAAATTTTCACATCTATGGAAACCCTAAAAACCATCCATATATAAAGGCTATCAAAAATTCTGCCCTACGACCTATTCTAAATCATTCTTTCACAATGGAAAACCCTAGCAGCAGTGCAGAGGTAATGTCATCTTCAACATCATCCAAAGGTGTTAATCAGATCACAATGAAGCTGCAAGATACCACACTAGAGATTGAACAAGAAGATGCTACGTTCAATGGGAAAGAAGATGTAGATGATGAAGAAGAAGTGGAAGTCCAACTAATCGGAAAGATTTTCAGTCCAACAAGGCTAACTGAGAGGATGGTAAAAAGGCATCTGAAGTTTACATGGCCTTTTATCCCTGAAGAAGAGGTGTATGTCCTGGAAGTGGAACGTAACATGATGGTGTTTACCCGAAAAAGCTAAGTGCGGTGCAGTCAGTATTCAAGGATAGACCATGGGCTATTGATGGCCATCTGCTTATTGTGCATTTATATGATCCAACCACTCCATATAATGAGCTTGATTGGGAACATCATGAATTCTGGATCTGGCTTAAGTTTTTGCTTCCTCAACACTTCAGTCAGAAGGCAGTAAAAGAAATGGGTGAGGTAATGAGTGAAGTAGTAGCTGTGGATCCTCCTAGTGGTCTACTAGAGACTAGTGATTGCTTCAGAGTGTGTGTAAGAATCAAACTCACAACTCCAATGATTCGAGGTGTGCTGGCAAGAACAGCGGCAAATACAACAAAATGGAACAAATTTTTCTATGAAAGACAGCCACAGAAAATATGTAGGGAGTGCTATGTTATTATCCCTCATAACAAAGCTCAATGCAAGAAGAATAATGAAGTTCTTAATGAAATGCAAGATAAACGTCGTAGATTCGGTGACAAGAAGATGCCTAGTTTCAGGCCTAATATTGATATGATTCCAGCCACTAAACCAAGGAAGCCAGCAGCTAAGTACCCCTCTTTTATTCCACCTAAAGATGGAATTAAGATTGTTGAATCCAGCTCTGCTAATCAAGAAGATATTACTATGGAGGATGATATGGGTTCTGCAAGATCAGTTAAGAGACCTAGGTCAACCAGCTCTGCTGACACGGTTTCTGACTCCCAAATGCACAATCAGGAGAAGATATCTGAATCAAACTCAATGATTAAAGCCATGGATGTGAACCAAATGGTTGGAAAAGGTGGAACAACAAGCACCGCAAGGGAAAATCAGGTATACACTTATTCTAAACTTAAAGCTCAAAAGTTTTTTCTCTCTACGTTCATTATTCCATTGAAAGCATTCTCTATTGTTAAGATTTGCATTAGACAACTTTTGTTTTCTAAAAGTTACTGCACAAGCATTAATTTTTTTGTTGATTATACTGTTTTGTGGCCTCATCCTCATATCCTAAATCTGAAAATCATGAGAGTACTAGCCTGGAATGTTCAGGGTTATGGAAACAAGGATACAAGAAGTCATCTAAAAGATTTAACTCAATCTAATGATCCTGATATTATTTTCTTAAGTGAAACTAAATCCCATTGCAGTAAGATGAAAAGTATGATTAGACCTTTGCAATATCCTAATGTATGGCAATTGGAACCTGTTGGTACCAAAGGAGGTTTGTGTTTGCTATGGAAGGATGGAATTGATCTTAAAGTTATAGAATCTAGATGCAATGTATTAAATTGTTTGGTTAAATTTGATGCTAGACAAACTACTCTAATGTCTTGTTTATATGGAGCATTGAATGATAAAGACAGGGAGGAACAATGGAGGATGATGAACAACACAGCTCAAACACATAATGGCAGTTGGATTGTAATTGGAGACTACAACTTCATACTCAACCCAGAAGAGAAACAAGGAGGAAATCCACCTAGTAAAAACCAGTTGGATGAGTTTGCTCATCTGGTAGGATCTGCAGGATTATCTGATATTCCCTTTTCTGGTAATGTTTTCACTTGGTCAAATAAAAGACAAGATTCAGAGCTTATTTTGGAAAGATTAGACAGAGCAATGGGTAACTCACTATGGTTTACTTTGTTTCCTCATAGCCTAGTGTACCATCTTATACCTTTTGCAAGTGATCATGCTCCTATACTCCTCACCAGCACTAAGAATTCATATGTAGGAAAAAACCTTTTAGGTTTAACAAATGCATGTTTAGAGATAATTCATGTAAGGAAGTCATAGCTAAACAGTGGGCTACCTACAGAAATGGGTCTTATGCTTTTAAACACACAAAATCTTTGCACTCAGTTAAGGTGGGAGTTAGAGATTGGAATGCTAGGCAATTTGGCAACTTCAACATCCATATTAGAGACATTAAGGCAGAAATTGAGCTTCTAAATAGTCAACCTTCATCTGCTAGTAATAGTAGAAAAATAGATGACCTACATTTAAGGCTTAAATACTGGTATGATGTAAAACAGGATTACTGGAGTCAAAGAAACAAAGAAGATTCCATGAAACTAGGAGATAGTAACACTTTTTTTTTTTCATGATAATGCAAATTTTAGGAAGAGGAAAACACATATAGAAACTATTCAAATGATTTAGGATTATGGCTAACAAATAGTGAAGACATATCTAGCAACCTCAAAAGCTATTTTGTAGGTAT